>APFE030508603.1:0-19577 GCA_000404065.3 Pinus taeda | reverse complement strand
TTCCTAGATTGTTCATGTACCTACTTACAACTCCCACTGCATGTGCAATATCAGGCCTTGTGCAGACCATTGCATACATTAAGCTTCCAACTGCTGATGCATATGGAACTTTAGACATATAATCCATGTCTTCTTGGGTTTTTGAGCACATTTCCTTAATAAGTTTGAAATGGCTAGAAAAAGGTGTACTAACTGGTTTTTCATTATGCATATTAAATCTTTTTAACACCTTTTGTATGTACTCATTCTGAGACAATGTTAACTTGCGATTTTTCCTGTCTCTAGTGATTCTCATACCAAGGATTTGTTTTGCAGCTCCCAAATCCTTCATTGCAAATGAATTTGCCAATTTTCTTTTGAGCACATTTATTTCCTGCATGTTAGACCCTGAAACAAGCATGTCATCCACATACAATAACAATATAATATAGCTGCCATCATTTTGCTTTTTCAGATAAACACAATGATCAGAGTGACATCTAGTATAACCTTGTTCTGACATAAACTTGTCAAATTTTAGATACCACTGCCTTGGAGCCTGTTTTAAGCCATACAAGCTCTTCTTCAACCTGCACACAAGTTTCTCCTTCCCTTTCACTTCATATCCTTGTGGCTGCTGCATATATATCTCTTCCTCCCAATCCCCATGGAGAAAGGTTGTCTTTACATCTAACTGCTCAAGATGCAAATCTTCAGCTGCTACAAGACTTAAAATAGTTCTGATTGAAGTCATTTTAACAACAGGAGAAAATATTTCATCAAAATCAATACCTTTCTTTTGTGCAAACCCCTTCACCACAAGTCTAGCTTTATACCTCTGTTTTCCTCCATCTTCTTCCTTCAGCCTGTAAACCCATTTAGTCTTCAATGTAGTTTTTCCTGCAGGAAACCTGACTAAGTCCCAAGTCTGGTTATGCATTAAGGAGTCCATCCCTTCTTCCATGGCTACCTCCCACTTCGTCCTGCTTTCAACCTACATTGCTTCTTCATAACATTTGGGTTCACCAGAATCAGTCAACAATAAATAATATAATGAAGGAGAGTATCGTTTAGGGGGTCTACTTATCTTGGTAGATCTTCTAACACCACCTTCAGGTGTTTGGGGCGCCTATTGCTATTGTGGTGGTTTTTGTTGTTGTGGTTATTGATTATTATTATTTTTAGGCACCTTTACTTTTTCAGTGATCTCATCAAGGACTATGAATTCCTTGTTTCCCTTTTCCTATTTCTTTTCCTACAACTGATTCTTATACAAGACCTTTTCATTGAATATTACATCTTTTCTCCTAATGATTTTGTGATTTTCGTAATGATATAAGCGATAACCAAAATCATTAACACCGTATCCAATAAAGGTACATTTCTCTGACTTTGCCACAATCATTGTTCTATTTTCTTTATCAATATGGACAAAGGCCTCACAACCAAAAGGCTTTAAAAAAGAGTAGTTTACATTTTTACCTGTCCGTGCTTCCTCTGAAACACCACCATCCAAGGAAATTGAAGGCCCTCTATTTATTAGATAAACAACAGTATCTAAAGCATCTACCCAAAACTGTAAAGTCAATCCTGCATGCAATCTCATCCACCTTGCACGCTCCATGATTGTTCTATTCATCCTTTCTGACACACCATTTTCTTGTGGTGTTCTTGGAACTGCCTTCTCTCTACGAATTCCATGCTCTGAACAGTACCTATCAAACTTTTTGCTGCAATATTCACCTCCATTGTCTAATCTAAGACACTTCAATTTCTTTCCTGTCTCAATCTCAACCAAATCTTTCCGTTTCTTAAAAGTATCAAATACATCAGATTTATTCTTAATACAACAAATCCAAGTTTTTCTAGTTGCATCATCAATAAAAGTAACATAATAATGAGAGCCACCAAGGGATGATACCTGAGCAGGTCCCCATACATTTGTATGGACAAGCTCTAATTTTTCACTCTTCTTTTCTTTCCCAACTCTAAGAAATCTGACTCTCTTCTGTTTTCCATAAATGCAATTCTCACAGAAGTCTAAATCAACATTCTTCAAACCCGGCAACAAATTCTTTGAGTGAAGAATCTTTATCCCCTTACTCATGTGTCCCAGCCTATGATGCCATAATGTTACATCTGCTCCTTTGGAAGTTAAAGCATTAACAGAGTTAGAAATACCATTGCATAAATACAATGTACCAACCTTTTCCCCTTTTTCTATTACCAGGGCTCCTTTGGTGACCTTCCAAGCTTTATCTGTGAAAGTTATCGCACAATCTTCACTGCCTAATTGCCCTATTGAAATCAGATTTTTCTTTATATCTGGAACATGCCTTATCTCCTTTAGCAGCCATTGGTTTCCATTTTGCTATTTTACAAGAACCTTACCCATTCCAACAATTTTATAGGGTTTATCATCACCCAAACAAACTCATCCAAAATCTCCTTGAACATAGTCATGAAAGTATTTCTTATCAGGTGTGGCATGGAATGAGGTCCCTGAATCTACCACCCAGGAATCAGTAATATTTTCGAAAGAAAGAATCAAAGCATCTTGTAACACCTCACCTGTCACATTGCTTCATGATTGTTTTCTTGCTGTGAATCTCCTTCTTTTCCCTTCCGAGATCTACAGTCTTTCTTTAGGTGTCCTTTCTTTCCGCATTTCTAGCAAACTATCCCCGATCTGGACTTGGATCTGCCTTTCCTTGATTTACTGCGATATCCTGAGCTCTTTCCTCTTTCCATTTTTCTTCCTCTAGACTCTGCACTCAAAGCATTTCCCGATGTCTCACAGGAGCTTTTCCGTCGCATTTCCTCGCTAAGGATAGCACCGACAACATCATCAAACTTTAAAGTACTAGATCCAGAAACGGAGTTACTAATGGCCATTACCAAACCATTCCAACTTTCTGGTAATGAGCACAAGAATAACAGAGATCTAACTTCATCATCAAAGTTTACCCCTACAGAACATAACTGACTTGTAACAGTATTAAAATCATTTAAATGATTTGCAACAGATCCACCTTCCGACATGTTCATATCAAATAACTGTTTCATAAGAAATACCTTGTTTGAGGCCGGGGGTTTTTCATATAGTTTCTCCAACGCCTTAATCAAACCCTCTGTCGTTGTTTCCTTCGAAATGTTGAATGCGACCGACGTTGCAAGGCACAACCGTATTGTTTCGAGTGCCTTTCTATCGAGAAGGTTCCATTCTTCATCTTCCATATCCGTCGGCTTCTTTGATTTTCCACCCAATGGTAGGTATAGATCTTTCTGATACAGATAATCTTCCATCTTCATCTTCCACAGTGAGAATTTTTGGCCGTTAAATTTCTCGACCCTAAACTTACCATTTTCTGCCATTACTCCCACTCGAACTAGGAACCCTTCTTTCCTACGAGTTTCTCAGCCAAATAGACCTTCGGCTTTGATACCAGTTGTTAGAATATTATATATATTAAGGAGCAATGGAACACATAAAATATTGCAGAAATATAAACACAGAAAACGCACAAAACAAGAGAGACACAGATATACGTGGTTCTCCCAATTTCGGCTATGTAAACCTCGAACAGCCAGTCCTTCCTTTCTATTATCTAGCAAAATGAAGAGACACAACCTACAACAAATCCGCTGTAATATCCTCTGTGTTCTCTCACAGTCTCACCTCTCCGTTTCTCGCTCACACAGAATACACATCTATCTCATAGCTTCAAATAAAATGTCCTCATACAAAGAGAGGGGTTGCCTTCTAGGGCAAAAAACCCTAAACTAAACATAAGTTCTACTATCAGATCATCTGCCTAATGAACGGCCTAGATTGACTAGAGATTACTATAGTTTTACAAGGCAATTTTACAGCTATTTTTAGCTTCGGGGCGCTGCCCCCAAAACCCCCCGCCAGGGGGGGGCTCCCAAAGGTTGTAGCTGCCCCCCCCCTGGACCCCCCTTGCAGCAAATATTTTACGGGTGGCGTTGCCGACCCCATTTTGAACTGGGGTCCAATGTGGTGGTACTTTTGAATATAGAAGATAATCAGGCTCCACACCCAACAACTTCTACCCTAGGCCTCTGTAGACACAACTGCAAAGCCTCTATTCTACTATAAAACTCTTTGCTCTTTTTCCTAATGACCCATTACATTCATCATTATTACTTCTACCAAAAACTATGCCTTATAATCTTCTAAGACTCTACATTTTGTACAATCCCATGGTCTACAGACTATGGGTAGATCTTCTAAAGCCAAGACAGCTTACGTAACAGAAGGGTAGAAACCCTTTTTGACAAATTTACATCTACGTGCTCTGTGACCAAAAATTGTGGAGACTTTACACTTTTGATACAAACACTTGGGTTTTCTGCCCCAAAAATTGGACTTTTAACCCTAAAATCGACCCTAGGGGACCTTGTCCCAACAACTTTTCTGGAAGAATATGAAGAACAAGTACTAGAATGTCAAACATTTTTAGCTCTAGATATAGCCCTAAGAGCTACTCTTACTAAGTGGTGGGGTAAATATAAGAAGAATATAGGAACTTGGTAAGAATTTCAAAGGCTGATATGGATAAGGTTTGGTCAAGGAGAAATAGAATTTGAAGATAAATAAGATGGTCAAGCTGATCCTAGAGATCACATCCAGCTTTACAGACAACATGGAAGGAGATTCCTCAAAGAGAATGGGTGCATGGGTTAATCCATACATTGGAGACAATTCCTCAAAACTAGTACCTGGAAAGAGAACTTCGACATGGTAATGTGAACTAGGTTAGCATGATTGATGGGTTTATATTGACATTTAGCATTGAAGATGATTATGCATATATAGATTCAACCCTTCAGATAGTTAAAAATAATATTTTTGAGAACGAAATTCCACCACTTGGCATCCTGATTTGGTTGTGCAGCTACAAAATGTACTGGAATGCTACAACATCAGTGCAGAAGAAGATGAAGACCCTCAAAATATTGACATAGAAGAATATGAAGGATACCACGAAGTGAATGGACCTGAGTTAGAAATTCCTGATATAACAAAGCCATTAAATACAAAGAAGGTGAATATAGGATCAGAAGAGGCGATGAAGTTTGCAACGATAAGAGATTATTGGGATGAAGAAACAATCAACAAAGTGACATATATTCTACATGAATGTCTGGAGTTATTTCCCACAAAGTTTTCAAATATGAATGGCATAGTAGGATATTTAGGATTTATGAAGATTCCTCTAAATCTTGATGTGAAGATAGTTAAGCAAAGGCCTTATAGATTGAATGCAAAGTACAAAGAAAAAGTGAACAAATAACTTGACAAAATGATAGCATATAGAATCATTGACCCATGCAAGAATCATAGTGGGCAAGTCCTATGGTGGTACAAGAAAACAAAACAAAAGGAGAAATCAAGATTTATATTGATTTAACAAAGTTAAATGATTGACATAATACCACCTATGCTACATAATGGGGTTCATATCAGTATACAGTGATGCCTTTTGGACTGAGGAATGCTCATGCCATATTTTCAGGAGTGGTAGTTGCAGCTTTCAAATAATATATTCACAAGTTCTTAGAAGTATAATTCGATGATTGGACAATATTTGGGTTATTAAAGAAACATGTTGCGATCTTAAGATTGATGCTCAAAACATGTAGGCAATATCAGATTTCTCTGAATATCAAAAAGTGTATATTTTATGAACCTTTTGGTATATTGTTGGGACATATTGCTTGCAAGCAAGGGTTGATGGTTGATCCTATCAATATTTCTATTATTTTTAATTTACCTCCACTAAATACAGTGAGACATCTTCGCACCACATTGGGGCATATAAGATATTACAGAAAATTTATCAAAGGATATCCACAAATCACTATGCCTATGGAAAAATTGTTGAAGAAAGATGTAACATTCCTATGGAATGAAGAATGTCAAAAGAGGCTTGAAACACTACAAGAAAAGATGGTAACTATTCCTATACTAGTATTCCCAGATTGGAATAAGTAATTTCATGTTCATGTGGATGCTTCATGCATAGCTTTAGGAGTGGCAATGGCAGAACCTGGTGTACGAGAAATCAATCACCCTATAGCTTTTGCAAGCAGGAAACTATCTACAATAGAGAAGAACTATACAAGTACATAAAGGGAAGGACTAGATATGGTATATGCTTTACAGACGTTTATAAATTATTT
Source organism: Pinus taeda (assembly GCA_000404065.3). Classification (NCBI taxonomy): domain Eukaryota; kingdom Viridiplantae; phylum Streptophyta; class Pinopsida; order Pinales; family Pinaceae; genus Pinus; species Pinus taeda. The sequence continues at coordinate 13,391 of APFE030508603.1, read as the reverse complement.
GTTAGGATCACATTTCAAGATGTTTACATATCACTCTACACTAAAGTATTTGGTCAATAAGCCAGTTTTAGGAGGAAAAATGTGCAGATGGCTATTATTATTTTAGGAGTATTACTTTGAAGTTATTGTTAAGACTAGAATACTAAATGTTGGACTTGACCTTTTGTCAAGGTTGAAAATAGGAGAAGAGCCAACAAATATTGAGGGTAATGTTCCTGATGCACAACTATTTGTGATTAGAGTAGCAGATGATCAGTTTATTGATATTATTCACTTCATAACCATAGGGATGGCCCCTTCAGAATACACTACGCAACAAAATAAATAATTGGTGGTTAAGGTAACATCTTTTTCACTGGTAGTAGGACATTTGTATAATATGGGACCAGATAAAATACTTTGCAGATATATTCTTGAGCACGAAAGATAGATAATTTTAACAAAATCTCATAGTGGTGCAGTTGGTGGACATTATGCAGGGAAAGCTACTACGCAGAAAATTTTAAGAGCTGGATTATGGTGGCGTACACTACAAAAAGATGAAAATGAGTAATGTTGAGCTTGTGATGTCTGCTAAAGAAAAGAAGAACCTTCAAGAAGAGATGGAATGCCACTAGTTCCACAAGTAACATTACATGATTTTGATAAATACGTTATTTATTTTATTATACCTATCAAACCACAAGGAAAAATGACTGGTGCAAGGTATATAATCACTGCAATTTATTATTTGACAAGGTGGGTCAAAGCATAGCCAATGAAGGGTTGTAGCACATAAAATGTTGATCTTTTAATACATACTATCCAGATTTGGGTGTCCAAAGATATTGATATGTGACCAAGGGTCACATTTCTTGAATAAGACCGTTGAAGCATTAATTGAGGAATTTCAAGTTTACCATCAAAAGAACATTTCTTATCATCCTCAAGAAAATGGAACTGTGGAAGCTTTTGGTTTCCAAATTTTCCCACTTTTTACACACATTTTTATCCATTTCGTGTACTCATTTCATGTCCCTGTTGGTTGATTTGTATTCTAAAAAACAAAGGTATACCTATTTCCATGTCTTTGTGAATTGTTAATAGATGAAGTGTAGTCGTAGGGGATTATTGCCTAAGTAACTTGCTAACTTTAGTTTCCGTGCAGATTTGGAGGAATGATGATCAAGACCATGATTCAACTTATGATGACTATCAAGTTGGCAGTGCTATCTTTGGATATTAGCTGCAATGGTGGTTCAACTTATCGACTACCGCAAGTGATATCTTTATATTCTATTATATCTCAAGAATCGCTATGCACTTGTAGACAAACCACTGTCATAATCTTAGGCATTGTTAGTTATTAAATGAAATGTATAATTAGTGATTACAGGGCTGGGAAATTGACTACTAGGAGCTATACGATATTTATGAGCTGTAACAATAGACTATTGTAATGTGTTGATGGTGCTAGACCCACCAACATGTTAGGGGATCTCCTAGGTAAGAAGTCCCAACTAGACCTCAAATCATTTGGAGTAGGAGTCCTAGCAGTGGGTAGTAAAGTTATGACTTGACTATGATAGCGTGTAGAGGTAAGCAAGATATGCTTGTCAGAAGCAAGTGTGTGACCTTGTAGCAAGTTAGGAGAGATGTATGGGGAGGTTCTAACACACAAAAGGGGGGAAAATAAGTGTCTCCCTTAGAAGCCCGTAATAGTGTGCACCCTGAAAGGAACACACAAGCTGAATGACATCAGAAGCTGGAAAGAAGAATAGTTGACAATCCAGAGTGATGAGCTAAACCAAAAAATGCTTCAATAATATTCATACAATCACATATGGAATATTCCATACATCAATGCATAAGTAAAACTACATACATTGCTAAAGTAACCAGAATAGTTGAACTACAATAACAACATATGCATGAAATGTGTTGGCTCTATTATATTATATAAAGTGAAAGTTCCATCCAGGAACATCACAGTCAACACCACCTGCTCATCCAAAGAGATGTGCTTGCTCTACAGCATGGAGAAGCCAAGGCTTGTCACAATACTATCCAAGCATTCTTTAAGAAATGCCTAGCAAAATATTGGCTCCCAAAATCTTGTTCTATGAGTTATTAGGTTTTATTCATAATAAAGGGTGTGGTGACCCTTGACATTCCCCTTTGGGACTCGTGGACTACCCTCATGAGTCTTTACATTACATATGACTATTTTTATTCCACTAATGACACTTGTAATTTCACTTTACATCATGTTTACAAAAATCATACATTTTCCACATATACCCATGTGGGACAAAATTGGCTTGCGTTAGCTAGACAAGAGAACACTAAGACTTAGAGGACTGTGGAAAGACTAGCTCATCAACCTTCTCTCCATGATTTTCAGTGACAAATATATGGCATGCTTGATAATATGTAATGGTGTCTATGTACTCTTTGATGATCTCCTTCTGGAAATGAACTCTTGCCTCCATTGCTTTCGAGTATACTAATTTGGAACCTCGATCCAACTCATATTGTAACATGTGCAACTTAGTTCTGAGAAAAGGTGGACCAACAATGTACATCCACATTTTATCTGTGTTGACTTGCAAATCTGTGCTGGTGGCCATGAGCATCAACTGATCAAAGTACTCATCAAGCTCTAGTCTAATTTGGTTCTTCTCTTTGGCCTCCATGAGTGTACCAATTGAGGGGGTGCCATACATCCTCACCATGACATCGTAACTCTTGTAAAACCATGCATAAAAAGCCTCCACACTGGTGATGAGTGGTGAAAGTTCCTCATAGTTCTCGATCTAACTTTGGATGCATGCTTTATCCTACTCTATCAGTGACTTCATCATCTTGTGCAAGTGAAGCGGGGTTCCCTTGTACTTTGTTGTCCATGTTTGTACATAATAAACTATGGCATGTATGTCTGTGAGTTTTCACGCTAGCTTGGTGCAATGTTGTTGATAACCATGTAGGTGGACAACTTCCTTATACATGGTGACGAATCTGTCATACATTCTCCACATGGTATTCTCAAGATCCGATACTTTAGCAAGTATGTCCATCTTCATCTCTACTCTAGCAGATCTTGTCGATTGTTCCTCTCTCTCCCTGGTTGCTTGCAACTCCCTAGCCATGCACTCATTTTCTGCTATCAAGAACTTAATAGTTGAGCTCATGGCTTCGACATAAGCCTTTGTAGAATTGGCCAAGGTGGATGGATGTCTCCATACATCTAACACAATCACCTATTCTTCTAAGTGCGCAAGTGATGCACACTCATCCGGGGTGCATGTTGTATGTTCTTGTACAACTGTGCTGTAAATCATCAAAGGCTATGTTGTACACCTTTATTCTCGGATGCTCCTCAAGGAGAATGGTATCCCCTTATTCACTCAGGACTTGTTCTATTGTTGGAGACAATAAAGCCTATGGAGTGACCTTGGTTACTTTTGGCATGAGGTTGGTATCCCAATCCAATTTCGGCTACTCCATCTATTCTACTATCTATTCATCCTACAGAGCAATTTCTTGTTCTTGTGGTTGCTTACTATATTCCTCATCTAGTGTTCATTCAGATTCTTCAACCTGTATTGGTGTAGTTTGCATTTCCTGTGCACTTTGTACTTTCTCCTATTCTTGTTCATGCTCATGCTGCACCTCCTTCTCTCTTATGTGTAACTCTTGTTCTTCCTTGATCTTCTACTAGACTTCGTGCAACATCCTCTCTGTATATTTCAACCTTACTTCTCTCTCTTCCTTTGTGCTATCCTCCTATTGTGTTGTCACCTCTTCATCTCTCTCTCCAAAGATACCTTTTCCACAAGTGGGTCTTTCTTAAACTTGTAGCTTTGCTCCATCTCCATGCTTTCAACAATATTCCTCTTGCCTTTGTCTTACAAAGATTTGCTGCTTGCTAATGCTATTGTTGTTGCTCCCTATGCTACTACTACCTTGAGTGCTTCTAGCCACTTCATTGCAATGCTGACCAGTTCATTAAGTCCAGAGGAGTTGTAACAATATCTCCATGGGTCTTCCTCTAGCCAATGACATGTTCCATGGATCCAAGGATAATACACTCTCACATAGTGGTCACTACATAAACCCACCATAAACCATGTGGATCATACGGGTTGAAAATCCTAGTGACAAACTTAAAATTCTTGAATTCTACCACCTTAGCATCTTATTCTTTCAAACTCTTGATCACATACAACCTAATTCACATAGGAAACATGGGCCGTGGTGCGTCCTTCTTCCTATGCAATCTAACTGACAACCCCATTGAGATGTGGTATGCAACCTCCTATATGACCAACTTGTCCGTGGAAAACCTTGGCAACGCATGCAGAGGTTTCTCCATGATGTACATCCCGATGAAGGTTCCCTCGGGTGAGGAATACCAATTTGCAATGTTGAGAAACACCTTCATTACTTCCTAGGACATGTAGTGTGGATCTTGTTCAAAGATCATCATGTACAAAGGGGTGATGAAATGGTCACATATTATATCCATGACTACTCAGTAGTTGCAATTTGAGAGAAACTTGCAATATATGTTCACACACTCTCTGAAGGTGTCCATGCCCAACCCATGCGAGGAAACTGTTCATGGTCATAGATTGCATTGATCATGTAGGTCTACATGAAGAAGTTTTCTTTTTGATCCTTGGGAAGACTCGAAGCATTTTATAGATGCACATTCAAGTGGAGAGACAACATGTTAGACTAGCTGAGCAGTTTTCCTTCAATTTCCAACTAATCCATTATAGCAACCCAACTATCTGGGAAGATTTTTGTACTCCCTTGGCCATACAAGTGACATGAAGAGATGACCAAGAATTGATATGCCTTCCTAAGTGTCTTCGTCCTGTATATCTGGTTCGGTGTCATCCTGAACTTTGCTAGTTCCTTTACCCAACACTTTAAGATGTCCCTTGTGTTCATTTTGCTGTAGGGAGTGTAGAATAGTGCATCCATCTTGATCACCTGGAATGGAAAATGATATATGTCCTAATAATCCTCCATTGTCAAGGAAGCAATCCTTGCTCCACTAGCACTGCTTAGTATCATTCTCTCAAGATCAATGTGTGAGGAAATCCAATGGATCACATCTATGCAAGGGAACACGAGAAACCTACATGGAACCTTGTATAGTCCTAACTTATGGATATTCACATAGACCTGTTCATCCTCTAGATTTTCATCAAAGATACTTAAGAAGATGGTGTTGATGTCTTTCCATGTGATCTTGATGTCTATCTCAATGAACATGTGTTTGTCTGTGTACACGAGCAAGCTCATTGACCCCTATTCAACCACGTCCCTCATACTACTTTCAAATGTGTCCTTTTCTCTAGCTATCTTGGAGGCCATGATACCTATACTACTGAGAGGATTCTCAAAGACCTGTGGTACCTAGAGACAAAGAAGACACTCATGGTGAGACTGTCATCTGAAAACATCAAACAAAATCGAGCAACAAACTGGTGAATGTTGGGCAAGATTGCATAGCATTGACTTCGGGAAATAGGGAGACTGTCATCTAGAACTGTACATTGCATAATCCTAGTTTCCAGTGAGGCTAACTGCTGGATAGATCTATGTAATGTGTAGTTCAAGGAGGTTGACTGCTAACTTAAACTATGCAATGCATAGAAAATCTAGGTCGGGTTGTTGGAAGACTGGGCACTACCTCCCACGACTGCATAGAGTAGAGCTTGGGGATAGTGTGGGAAACCTATGTGCAATTCCTAGAGGTAAGGCAGAGCCTTGACTACCAGGGATGCATAGAACTTGTTGGGAGACACAGGATCAGGGTCAAGACAACCCGGATTTGCCAAGTGGAAACATGAAAACATAGAGTGAATGTGTGTGTGAAGCTAGGGAATATTTGAGTGAAATAAACATGAATGTGATTCAAGCGAGCATAGAAATTAGTTAAATGACAAAACCAAGAAGCTCATGAGGCGAGTTACCGAAGCGATGACTGCGAGTGAAAAAAGAATGTTATGCGTGAAACATTAAGGAAAGGTAATGAAAAACTTGAAACAACACTTCCACAAGCTAAAATGAATTGAAACACCAACACGTGTTCAATAAAACCAAGGAAACAACACTCATACAAGCCAAAAACTAAAAAGCAACAAAAAAAGCATCAAAAGGCATGAAAATAAAAAATTACCAAGAAAAGTTGTGTCAACTGTCCGAAGGTTCCTTGATGCCTTGGGAATACCAGAGCTCCAATATTTAATGTGAGGAATGAGATTTGAGGCATTTTAAAAATAGATTTGGTGAAATTAGGGTTTATGACAAACATGCCACAAATCTAGGAAAAAGCAACACTTGGCGGGAGGTTTCTAAAAATGGTTTTACATGTAAATCCTGCTACTAAAAATACATCCCCAAAATCTGGGGATGATTTTTATATTTTTACTTTTCTTATTTTTTGGGACAAGATGTCTGACATGCAAGGAAGGATTGTGAAGTTCTGGAGGGAACCAAACAACCTACTGGCACATGTGATGGACTATTAGTGAGGGAAAATTTCTATGATGTTTCTGGACTAAGAGGCCTTTGATGACTGGCCAACTCTTTGCAATTTTCTAGAGCACTAATGTGGGGCTACTCTATGAATTGATGGACATTAGTCCAGCTAGGCCATTTTCTACACAATACTGGGTGGTAGTGAAGCTGGCTGAAACTGCACATTTCTGGAGAGCAGTGATGGCTGACCTACTCTACATAATTTCTAGAGAAAGGATGCGTGTCCTTCTTTGGCAATTTTTTAGTGCAGGGCAGCTGCTAGGTTTCTCTGCACATTTTTTGAGGGGAAGACAACCTACCCTCCAATTTTGCGTAGTTTTTCCTGACATCTGCTTGGCCATATGTGAAACAAGTGCTAGGTGTTCTAGTGCCATATGTCATCACATTTTCTTCAATTTAATCATTAAATGGGTTACCATTGTGTTTTCCAAAACACTATTAATTCTTAGTATTTTTAAGTGAATTTGTGGTTAAACTTTAGAAAACAATATCCATATACTTATATCTAACAATCAGGATGAGTTTGTAGACATGTGTAGGTACAAAGGAAGCTTCCAAGGCACCCTTATGTGGCAGTCTATGTTCAAATTCGAATTTGAGGAGATCATGGACCTCATGGATAAGATCATGGAGGATAGGGTTATGTGTCACCATTGGTCGAGAGATATGTGAATCTGAAGAGGGAATAGTGGATCCATATTTATGAGTTTTCTATCATAACTTTTGTATAAATAGGAGTGTTATCTCCTTCATTTGTAATTTGGAATTTAGAATTTGGAATTGAGAAGTTAGAATTAGAACCTTAGGATCTTATAAGTTTGTAATGAGAAGTTAGAATTTGGAATCATTATAATGGAGATTTTAGAACCTCCTAGAATGTAGAACTTGTAATTGCAATTTGCAATTGAAGATAAATAAATGGAGCTTCTTTGGTCATCTACATTTGACTTGTCTTTTGATGTGCTTCTGAATCCTTGGAAGGGCCCCCATTGTCTAGCAAGTACACTTTTGTTTTGGTAAGGTTTCATTTTATGTTTGTTTGTAAATTTCATTAGGTTCATATGTTTGAAATATTAAAGCATGACCTTTCGTAAGAAAGTATTAATGTTTCTTTCAATGAATCTGATTTGTTATTTAATGTTTGATTTCATTAGTTTAAATAGTTTGTTGATTAAGATGATTAGAAGTATTAATGAACAGTCTCCTGTAAGGGAGCTTTAATATTTCTTACACTTGTCACAATGTCTTTAGATCTAGTTTTTTTAAATGACTAAATAGGTGTTGGAGATCCCAATGAAAGTCCTCCTATAAGGGAGCTTTGGCATTTCTTCACCTACCTTAGTTTAGTTTGTCTCTAAGTCCATATATATTGGATGATCCTCGAAGTTCACTTACTCGGATTGATAGTAAATGAAACTCTAATTTGCATCGCATTTTAGACCCAACAATTATCGAGTCGAGCACAAGCTGTGAAATGATAGATGAAATCAAATAATCATAAGTACTTGAACAATGTATGATAACTGCGATGATTTTGAGGAGGAAAGCTCCAAAATGTAGCGAAGGAAAAATTTTGGAGGGTGGTTGTAGCTGCTAAAACATTGGATACACACTGCTAGAACTCCAACTCCTTGTATGGACCTTGTTAATAAAAAGCGAGTCTATCTCCTCTAGAAGTATTGTTCGGTTCTTCGATTGTCCTAGTTTCAACACTAAGCTTGAGTTAAAAATAGATTCCCTTACCATTCTCGTAATCAGTCAGAACACATTCCAAGGCAAGTCAGTTGTTTTGATTGGGGATGAGGGGTATATTGGTACATAAGTCATAAATATGTTAGAGTCTTATTTTTATCTCTCGTGTTGCTCCACTGCCAGTGCCATCAGGCCTAGATAGTACCCCGACAGAGTCACGCTGGGACACAAGCATCGTTTCACTACCAACAAGCCTAGTTAGTACCCCAGTGGAGTTACTTTCATCACCTCTCTGCACAAGAAGCCTTTATCTTCTTTCACCTTATTTATTTTTAATTTTCATCATTTTTTTTCCTTTTTCAAAGAACTATGCATAGGCACTTGTTTATTTTAGAGGTGGAAGAGGGATCCTCACTTATTGACAACAGAAGAGGTTGTCCCCTCAGAGAGGTATTTTATATATACCTATAGCACTACTTGTTAAGGTTTCCCCCCTCACCTTACTCTACTTGACTGTGTTGACAATGGTTAACCAAAAATAACTGATTAGAGTAGGTGGTACTAGTTAAAGTGGAAGTGTTGTGTTTTCACCAAGACTTAGTTGAACATAACCTATCTTCCATCAGGGTCTGGTTGACTAAAGACAACAAGCTCCTTCATAATGAGAGAGGACAATAGACAGCCAAGTGTTGATAGAAGTACAAGTCCCCTTGTACTTTACCTTGCTTGTCTCGAGAGCCACACATGGTTTCATGTGAAACTAAACCTATGGGTGAAAAAAAAGAAAAGAAAAATAAAGCAAAGGACAAAAGAAAATCGAAGAAAAAAACGAAAACAAAGGAAGAAAACAAGCAATGCAAACAAATTAAATGAAGGAAACATGCAAACAATGTAAAAAAAAAGCAAACACTACTACTCCTAAACTAAACAGTGCATGGGCCATTTCACGTAAAGTGATATTTTTAATGTAGCCATCAATGCATTGGTTGACCCGTGTTGGTGAACGTGTGGTTTATGAGAAAGATAAACGTGTAAGACAACAAAGAAGAAATACATAATAGTGAAGACCAACACGCTCCGAGTTTAAACATATCCACAAAGAATAAAAGAATAAAAGCACAAGATAAGCATTTTGCAGACGTATCATGGTCATACTTTACACTGTGTGTAGATGACAGACACTACACTATTTTGATCACAACAAATGAGAAAAATGAGAAAGAAGGAAAACTTACGTTTAGCAAGAGTACTCACTGTGTATGATTCCTCCAATGCATGAGCGATGGGATCATGTGATTCAGGTGGAGGATGTAAGTTCTGTGAAATAGAATGATCTTCAATGCAAACAAGTGAGTGATGAGGAGCCATGGGTGTTTCAGAAGATTTTTTATCTAGAATGGAATCGGCCTCAAGAAAGCGAGGACCTGACATAACCATCAGCTCAGGCTGAAGTGCCTCGACAACTTGTGGGGTTTCCACTTCATCAACAGCTAGATAATCAAATATAGGTGGCTTAGAAAGATCGAAAACAAATGAATCAACACCGTGATTGAATGAGGGAGACAAGAGATCATGAAAACCATGATCAGAAAATTCGATATGTTCATCGACACCCTCATGATCTAAGGAATCATACATAGGCATTGATGAGATGAAAGAATGTTCTCCCTCTGCATTTTTAGAAAAGAGAGATGAAATATTGAGTGTATTTGCAAACAAAAATGTGTCCTCTCCACTATGCAATGGTAGATTGACATCTGGTGTATTATGTGAATGATCGGAAGTAGATCTATCAATGACTGTATTCTCACACGGAAAATCAACAATGGAAGAATCACGAAAGATGGCATGGAAAAGAAAATGAGTTGCAGATAGAAGGATTTCATCCTTCACCATGGGTTCTTCTTCAGATTCCCACACATACTCATCATAAATGATAACATAGGTTGGATTCTCAACACCAAATCTGTCGACAACTTGATCCTCATCAACAACAAGTGTGGAGTCTGGAATGGGAAAACACAACACAATACAATCTATAGGATCAACAGAACACAGGGATAGAGGTTGAGGAAATAAGTCCACCTAACAACCAATAGTCTTGTTGATCAGATTTAAATAGGAATGCAACAAAATACAGAGATAACCATATACACAAAGATACAGTGGAAATATTACTTCATTTCATTAATGGAAAACACTAAAATATGCTTACAAACAGAGTTGAAAATAAACCAGCTAGGGCGATGGTAGCTTATCTCTGAGAAGATATGTGGCGGCTACATGCCTCTAAACTGTTCTGAATTGTGTTACAATGAGGCTTGAAGGCCGATTTATTGTTGAGAAACAATGTAAAACCCTTCACATTCCAAAACCTAACCCTAGAAGATGAAACGCCAAATTGTGGGCCCCGTTTCAGGTAAATTGGTACATCAATTTCCTGGGCTCGTAACTTTGGCATATGATCTCCGTTTGACGCGTATGATAGCTCGTTAGAAAGATCTATCCGAGAACTACCACTTTCGGAAGGGTAACATTGATCCATGGACCCATGTTTCCCACAGATTTCCCAAAAAACATCGTTTAGGGCCTCAAAACGGCTCTGAAAGTCCAGGACCCAAAAACATTGCTAAAAATAGTAAATTGTGCTACAATTATGGAAACTGAAAAACTGAAAGAGACAATTGTGGGGGTCCAAATGGGATTGGAGGGTGGCCAACAACATCCACCTGGATCATTCCTCCCCCCTTAGGAAGCAATGGTCCCCATTGCGTTGAGTTCCTCCATCTGCTGAACTTGTCCTGCAATCTCTGATGTGTCCAATAATGGTGGGAAGCATGGTCGAGGACGGTCCACCTTGAACACTTGGTACAGGCGAAGGAATGGAGGAATGATGTGCTCCAAAGCATTATTACTCATAGCCTTGGTATTGTTGTAAGGACCTTGTCGGAGTGGTCTGAGCTTCTGATGAGTTCTGGTAAGGCGTTCTTTCTGTCAATGCAACCAGACTTTGTTGCCCACCTGAAACTTGTGTGGTACCCCTGTGGGTGAGGAGAAGTTGTTCCTATGTTCTGTCATGATCGTATCCCTTTGTTGTTGCTGCTATGTGGAGGAAGCCTTTGTGGGGGTCATGGATGTAGGAACGATCTTCCCCTTACTTTGGGAGTGAACCAGATAGATGAATTTCCTGGTCTGGGAGATGAGATTGCTGCCTTTCTTAGCAGTGATCAAAGACATGGCGGTAGGTAGGGCTACCTTCGGTATCCTATATAATGAATCACCCAAAGAAATAATGACAACACGAGGCCTTGACTCATACACAACATGTCACCTCCACAAGTATGGTTTCCCTAATAATACATCACAAACATCCAGAGGTGTAACATCACACAATACCTTGTCTGTGAATGGTTTGATGCTATAGGGAAGGTAACACTACTAGCAAACTTTCAGATCTCATCCTTCATGAAGCCACCCAATACTGTACGACTACGGGTGTGGTGTAGTCGGTAGGCCGAACCTCTTAACGACCTCTGCTGAAACAAGGTTCTTTTGGCTGCCACTGTCGACAATGAATTACAGTGGCGAACCCTTCACCCACATCTGTGAGTGGAAAAGACGATCCCCCTCATTTGGGTCTTCGGGCTCGTTCTTCTAGATCTTGGCGATGGCAACAGTGGCGCTGGGATCTGCATTAATGATCTGCTTCACTTTGTCATTCCCCTTGTCGGGTTTGGGCTCAGGGTCAGAACATGCATCTGATTTGGAAGCCTTCAACTCGGCCACTAGCGACTGCTTGGTTTGACACTCACTTGTGTTATGAGTGGGACTCTTGTGGAACTCATACCACTTTCGTGTGTCCTTCTTTAGTTTCGTGGTGTTGTTCTTTTCTTGCGGCTTCGACAGGTTGTCTTGGGCCACCCCGCCTTGGCTTTGTCCTTTGGGCTTTGGATTTGCAGATCCAAAGTCTCGCTTCTTCTGCTTGAACTTTTGCTCTATTTTGACAACGTATCGGTATGCTGTGCCGAGTGAGGATATGTTCAAGAACTCCATCTCTTCCTGGATGTATCTGTGTAGGCAACCATGGTATTTGAGTACTAGATGTAGCTCAGAGTCTTTGATACCCAACTGTGTGCGAAGGGTATGAAAAATGTTTGTGAACTCCGGCACATCTTGGTCCTGTCCCTGCCGCAGGGTGGTCCATTTGATGTATTTGTCCTCATAGCTTTTGACAGGGTAGTACTGCTCCTTGATGGCATCTCGGAATGAATTCCAAGTGGGTGTGGTTGAAAATAGTGAGCCTGTGCTTTCATCCTTCTACTCGCAGTAGGTTTCCCACCAATCCTTGACGTGGGGGGCTGCTTTGAGAAGAGCGAAAACAATCTTTTCCCGACTTGAAAATTCATGAACAAAAAAATACCCTTCTAGCAGATTTAACCATTTATCTACCGCATCTGCGTCTATCTGATCCTTGAATATGGGGATTTCAAAATTAACTTGTACCTTAAAGGGTGTGGCATTTCTAGAGTAGCTATTGGAAGCCGATGCATCACCTCTGGGTAGCCGCTGAAGGATCTGCGCAAAGCTATCCATGATCACGTTCCTTAGCCATTTGAGGGCTTCTTCGAGCAAGATTTTGATAGGATCTCCTGCCCCCTCATCTTTCTTCTCATTCACCATGGAAGGCCGTCAGGATTTGCGAGGCTGGTCTTGCAAAGGTTCGACCAGTCCAAGCCCTAACTCCTTATATCCCGACCTCGTTGGGGACATGCAAAGAAAAACAGAGAAAAAGCAGACCGCTTTGATACCACTGATCCATATTTAAATAGGAACGCAACAAAATATAGAGATAACCATATACACAAAGATGAAGCAGAAATATTACTTCATTTCATTTATGGAAAACACTGAAATATGCTTACAAACAGAGTTGAAAATAAACCAGCTAGGGCGATGGTAGCTTATCTCTGAGAAGAGATGTGGCATCTACATGCCTCTGAACTGTTCCGAATTGTGTTACAGTGAGGCTTGAAGGCCTATTTATTATTGAGAAACAATGGAAAATCCTTCACATTCCAAAACCTAACCTTAGAAGATGAAACGCCAAATTGTGGGCCCCGTTTTGGGTAAATTGGTACATCAATTTCCTGGGGTCGTAACTT
>APFE030508588.1:340675-356652 GCA_000404065.3 Pinus taeda | reverse complement strand
ATTTTACTTATTTCTAATTTACTTAAATGTAAAGTATAGTTTCAAATACAATTATTCCTAACATTGACATAAGTAAAATAAAATTATAATTTGATAAATTGAAAATATACTTTAAAAAAATTAGTTTTTTTTTATTTTCTCTTTAAAAATATTTACCTTGAAATTGATATCATCATGAATATGGTTGGTTATTTTAAAATTAATTTTAATAATAAATTTTAAATATAATGTTAATGCAATTTAAAGGCTATCAAGTTCAAAGGAAAATGTTATTGTTTATATTAAATTTTCAGCTCAAAATTCTTAAATATATTGTTAATAAAATTTAAAGATATAGATACTTCTTACTAAATGAGATTTAATAATGGAAATTTGGGCAGGATTTAGTAAAATTTGAATTTTTCTGAAAATCTAGATTATAACTGTCAAATTTTAAAATTTTGGGTTTCTAAAAGTCTTTCATAGTGTCGGTAGAAATTTGTGGGGAAAGAACTTGCTTTCACACAATAATGGATTTGGAAATTTTTCCTTGTTCGGATTTTTTTTCTTGTTTATTTGTGGTTACAGGTTTTCAAATTATAGAAAATGATCTATTTTAAAAGTTGTCACACATATCACAATTTAAGTGTTAAATATTTCAGATAATGAAAGACAATAATTACTAAAATAATTTAGCTAATGAATTAAGACAAATTATAAACACTTCAACTTGATATCAACGATAAAATAACTAATCAGGAAATTAGGTTCTTTGAAAATGATACGTAAAAGACTTTTTGATAGACATAACGCTAAACGCATTTTCAGAGTTGTAATCAAACAATTGACGCTTTTGTCTTAGTCGACATGTTGGCCATCTCCATAGGTAATTAAATTAAATTATATATTTTTCATTGAAATATAATAGAATAATTCAATGTGAGTCTATATAGATAAACATGTAACATCTTAAAAAATATTATTAACAAAAACAATTCTATAGAGAGATTTTCTAATAGTTAAGACATTTTATTAGTACATTCGTGGCATCCAAATATAAAGAGTCTAGAGGAATCAATTTTTTGGTTTGCAACTTGAGATATTTGATCTATCTCAATGCTGGGTAGATTTAGAGTTAAGATGGATCTATGCTAGTAACTATTAACTTAAACATTTAGACTCAGTGAAATTACATAAAATTAAAATTAAAAAATAATTAGGCTTATAATTAATTATAATATATAATTAAACCACCATTTTAATTCTCTATAGAGACATCAAAGAGATTTGATCCCTCTTTAGATTTGGTAGATCTGAAGTGAAGATAGATCTTATTGTATGATTATAAAAGTAATTGTTGTATAATACTATATTTTTATTAAATAAATGTACTTTATTATTTTATATTATATGGTTCACTTTAATTTGTTATAATTAAATATGGTAAAGTAATGGTAAATAAGGGTGGATTATGCTTAACATTTATTTGACGATGGATAATCATACTTGTTGAAGGTAAACTAAAGTTGTCTATGATAGAATATCATTAACTACAGTTAACCGTGGTTGACCATATTGCTTCATTGTGGTTGACCATAATTCACCATGTTGAGCATGGTTAAAAATGGTGGCACATGGTTGACTATAGTTAACCATGGTTGACCATAGTTGGTTGTGCTTGGACATGTTGAACATGTTGATGATGGTTGACCATTTTTCACATGGTTGAGTATGTTCGATTATGGTTAAATATACTCAAGTATGGTTGACAATTGACATTCTTGACAATGTTTTACCATGTAGACCATGGTTGACTTTGGATTGACCATAGGTGATCACTAACACCATTTTCATAAAAGTGGTTGATATTGACACCATTTTCAAATACACATTGGCATATGAAAGGTGGAAAATGGTGTATATGAGTGTACATCAATCACTTTTACTAAAGTGGTTGTGTTAGTTAATAGTTAATGTGTGTGGGGAAGATTAGTAGACATGGTTGACAATGGCTAGGTATGTTGAATAATTGTTTACCATATTGACCATACATGACCATGGTTTGACCATTTTGAACATGTTCGACAATTTTGACCATGGTTGATCATCATTGTTCATGATAACCATGGTTAAGCATGGTTGACCATGGTGCTTGAAGTTGTCAATTTTTAACTATGGTTGACCAAAGATAACAATAGTTAGTCATGGTAGACTAAGGTAGACCATAGTTAACCATGGTTGAATATATTAGATTAACGCTAATCATGGTTTAGTATCACTAATTAAGGTTTATCATGGTATTTTAGGATCAATCATGGTGGGCATAGTTAACCATGGATGACTATGGTTGAACATGGTGAGCATAGTGAGCATGGTTGACCATGACTAACTATGGTCAACCGTAATCAACTATGTTCAACCATTGTAAGTGAAAATAGCTGACTATGATTGACTATGTTTGACCATGGATGATCATGGTTTTTTGTGGTTAACCTTGGTTAACTAAGATTAAATATGGTAACTATTGTTGATAGAATATTATTGGTTTTTCATGGTTGATTAACATGTAACATGGTTGACTGTCATTAACCAATGTGACCTCTAGTTTACTAGGTTAATTAAGGTAGTCAATGATTGGCTATGGTTAACCTTTGTTGAACATGGTTTAGTCGTGTTGAACATGGTATACCATGGTTGATCATGATTTCTATGATTGACTATAGTTGACCAAATATGATCATGGTTAACCTTGTAGATGATGGTAGATCATGGTTGGCTAAGGTTAATTATCACTGATCATGGTTAATCATGGTTGATATGATTGAAAATGTTAAACCATGTTGACCATGCTAATGATGTTGATCGTGTTGAACATGGTTTAACCTTGATTACCATGATTGATCATGATGACCAATTAACCATGTTATCTATGGCTAACTATGGGTGGCCATGGTTGACCATGTTGAACAATTGACCATGTTGTCAATGGTGAACTATGTGTGACTATGGATGTCCTTTTCTAACAATGTTGTCCATGGTTCACCATATTTGTCCATGCTCAACCAATTAAATATGGTCAACTATAGTTGACCATGATTGAGTATGCTAACCATGTTCAACCACATTGTATTTTCTAGACCACGATTGACCATGTTGGTTATATATCACTGTGTTTGACCATCGTTGGCTATGGTTGCCTATAGCTAGTGATGGAAAGATATAATTTCCGATAATTTGCCATATTTGAAAATGTTTCACCATAATTGAGAATGTTTTCTATGGCTAACTATAATTAAATATAATTAAATATGGTCGCACCTAATTGATTATGGTTTATTATAGCTGATTTTAGTTCACAAACTTCTCCATTTCACTCTAATTTCTAATTTCAAAGATTCCAACATTTATAATTTCCCCATTTCGGCTTGTGAAAATCAATTATCTTCCACATATTTCAATGCAAGAACATATCTGACAAGTGGAACCCTGTGGTACATAATGTGTAACATACTAATTTTTTTTGGAGTGGAATATGGAAAACCTTGTGATATAGATTACATAACGGATTAACAATTGAAATGAAATTAACTGCCACTTGCTCGCGTTCTTCATTTAAAAAGACGCCTTTCTACTCAACAATTTTTCTCTCCCTAATTAAATTCCATCTGATCTCTCTTTACATTAAAAAACGTCTTTCTAATTAATAATTTTTCTCTCCCGGAGATGTAATCTTATGAAATATTTGTTGATCTACATTGTAGCCATCATTGTTTTGTTAATTTTACTAACGAGTATAAATGTCGATCTACTGAAAATACTTAATTCTATGGTTCAAGAGACTCTTAATAATTTATTGTTGCATTTAAAATTAATTGATAGTTAATATATTTTATTTATAAAGTTGATCTAGCCATCATTGTTTTGTTAATTTTTCTAATGAGTATAAATGTCGATATCATTGAAGTACTTCATGTCATGCATCAAGAAACTCTTAATAATTTACTGTTGCATTTAAGATTAATTTATAATTAATATATTATATTTTTAAAGTTCAAACATTTTTTCCTTCACAATCAAAGTAATGTTGAGGAGAATATATAATGTTTTAAACACTTAAAAAACTTTTTTTTGTTAGGATTATGAACCACCGACACAAGTAGTGGTGTCTAAAGCCACTATTTTTAACATCTCACAAGAAATGAGGAAAAATGAACATGAATTTTTTTCACTTTTAAATAGTCTACATAAACCATGGGTTCTCATAATCTCGCAACTCAAAAATTGTTGGTAACTTGACCGAGTCAAGTTTACTCCAAACAACTTAATCATTCATCAACCGTCGCACCTAACTTGGTCCCAATCATTCATCAACCATCTCACCTAAGATCTCACATTTCCCCCCTCAAGCTAGAATACAAATACACCTACCACCTTTGTACCTATCTAGGCGGTCTATTCAATAACTTGATGACTAGATTTGCCACTACACAACATGTTTTCCAAGCCAAAGTCTTAAGGCCTCACAACAATCACACGTTCATGTGCAACATGTATCAGTGAACAAGAAGTCTTACAACCGCTTTCCTATGGTAGAATTTCACAACTTGGACCAAAAAACCTTAGGGAGTTCACCCACCACTGGCATGATCCCACACCCTACTATGACTCTTATCAGACACTAGCTCCTTCAATATAATTAAACATCATTGGATCCATCTCCATTTTTTCGTCCATGTGATGACTCTCTCTACATTTCTAGCTTTGTTGATTCATATCTTGACCTATCCTTTCTCTCCCCTTATATATTTAACCCATGTTATTCATCTGCATCCTCATTATCATTGTGTGTCCTATTCTTGATATTTCCATAATGCTTTGATTTCCTCTTTTTGTTTCTATTAGACCTACCACAAGTAATGTCCTTTTTGGAGTCACCATCATCATATGACTCAAAATAACCACTTCCAATATTAAGGGGAGAATATTTCCTGCCAATTTCATCCTAGGGTAAACTAGAAGTGATTTTCCATATGCAAGTCTTCAATTTATTTATAAACCTCTATTGTTTCAACCTTCGATATGTCACGAAATCATTTACCTTCAAATCTGCATCCTCGTCATCATCTTGGGCAATTGTTAGGATCACGAAATATCGAGACAAGTTGTGGTGCCTAGTGACAACATTGTTGGGATCCCACTAGCCACAAGGACAAACTAACATAGATAATTTATGCCTCTAAATAGGCTACACTAGAGAGAAATACTAATGGAAAAATCCATAGGTTCTCATAATCTTGAAGCTCAAAAACCGCCAATCTAATCTTGAAGGTCAAAAACCGCCAATAACTTGATCGAATCAAATTTACCTAAACCACCTTAACTGTTTAATCTATAATTTTCCATTAATATAAAGAATACTTTGTATATATATTAAAGTCATCTATAACCAAAAATATTATACATACTCTATAGATTTACTTTCACATTAATTATAACCATAAATATGATACATGATCTCTGAGGTTTGGCCTCAAAGTTTAACAGTTTAGTACTCACTCATGAATATAAATTTAATTACAAATTTATTTATAACAGAATTGTATATCATAATCCTAACGCAAAAACTTAAAATTTTTATAGATTCGTGAATATTGAATTTAATTAATAATCATTTAATAACAATTTGATTTTTTTTTAATTATTTATAAAAGACATTATATTATCAAAATAATGTTTTTATAAATTAAATATTATATAATTTTAACTTTTTAATTTAAGTTATTTAATTGAATTTATTTGTAATATATTTAGCACATTCAAAGTTAATATATAATATAGATTAATTTAATTTATTTTTATGATTTTTTATTTTTATTTAAATGTCTCTAAAATTTGAATGAACAATAGTAAAAATATTACTAATATAAATTTAAATAGGTAACTTTGAAATTAGTTTATTATTTTTTTTGTTGAAGCAAGAGTTGGTCCTTTTATTCAAATATATTTAAAAAACAAATTACATAAAGTACCACTAACCCAAAGGAGATGTACGCCATAGAGTTAATGAGCCACATAATGCCTTGGGCGGTGAGCCAAAGGCTCAAAATCCAGGCCCAGGGCCCACAAAACATAACTATGAGATCTTCAAAATACAAGCAATCACCGAGACCGTTCGATCCGCCTTCAGAGATCTGATGGATGAGGCTCTATATCAAAACGAAAACATGAAAACTCTTAATTCTTGAATCACACCCTATGAGGAAATAGAGACCACCATATAATGATTTCGGGTTCGTCTGGGGAGATAACCCTCGAGCCTGTAGACCGCCCGAAATCCACCAATCCCAACCTTGAAGAGAAACAAGCATGAAAGGTAACACTGCACCCAAACCCGAAGTCCAATAAAGCCATCATTTGATTTGAGTTCAGGTCCAATAGGCATGGTACCTCCTTGCAAGTTGCCATGCGAAATCCCTAGGATTGCATCCAATCGGCCTAACTGATAGCACGTTAACCAGATGACCAGAAAAGATAATTCAAAGGTGATTTTCTTTAGAAAATTTCGTTATCATAAAAATACTAGTCATTTAAATTGATCCCACCCGAAAACTTTGGGTATGAAGGGTTTAGGGTACATGTTCCTGCCCACAGACCAGATATCCATGCATTGCTTCACCATAAAAGATCAAGATACCCCTATTTCCTTTAGTCTACATCCTTCTAGTTTACCCTGCTTTGATAGAGCTTCATGTCCATGCTTGCCTGTCTGAGACACTGTTCCCTCAATCTGCCTTGGGGGGTCTCTATCCAATCATAAATTTTATTGCTCTTAGCACAAAGCATGCCTTCATTAGCTAAAATGTCTGCTACTTTGTTCGTTTTTCTGCACACATGTGTAAAACTAAGGGTTCTCATGTTCTGTAGGTGGGATTGAATCTGTTGATACACTTACAGAAGCCGTCAATATCTCGAGACTCTATATGGAGCAAAGCCATTGCAAATTTTCTTGACCGAATTAATAATCAATTCGAAATCAACTTCAATCATGGTATTATGGAGATTTGAGTCCCTCAAGATTTCTAGACATTGCTCAAGGGCCATAAGCTCTGTCATATTGTTAGTGGCTTTTCCCAAATGGCTATGAAAGATGGTTTTTATGAAACCCTTTTCATCTCTTATTACTCCATACCTTGCCACACCAGGTTTCCTTTTTAGGCCCAATCTCTATTGCATTTCAAAAATCCCTGGGGGGGTTCCCAGAAGTCCTTATCAGTTATTATATGACTTACATTCCTATTTTTGCCCCGTGGGACAAGCCCCTGAAGACCCAAATGCAGTAGAATCTGCACATACAAATCTTTTGGTTTGTCCTCAGGGGGAATCTTAATGAGGGTCCCTATTGTCTCATTGAGCTATCTTAAAAATCTGAGCCATGATTTTCTGGGGAGAACCTTTCCTGTTCTTGAATATTCTGTTATTGCGTTCTTTCTAGACATCCCAGAGTAGAAAGCCTAGAACTAAAGCCCAAGCATAGTTGATTATTTCATTATAAAAGAAATTTTTCCTCGACTTCTTCAGAGTACTGGTAATGTTGCCCATGTCCCTATCTATTTGTCTAAATATAGAAGCTATCCAATTCCACAAGGTGGATGTGAATGGGCAGATGTTTGAGTAGGTGATCCATAGTTTCTTCTTGTAATTCACATAGCTGGCATCTAGATGGGTTGGATACCCCTCTTTTCCTAAGGTTTTCATGGGTCATAATTTTTTTATGCTGCACTAACCACATGAACAGTTTGATTTTCATCTAGCTTTGGTTCTGCCATATCTCCTTCCATACCCAATCAGGGTTGCGATAGTCAAGTCCAAGGGTTATGCGCTTGGCCTCTTTGAGGTTAAAGTTGCCTTCATTGTGTTTGCCCCATCTCAGCTGGTTTGAATTAGCTGAAGTCAAAATCTTTCTCTGATCCAAGATGGTTGTTAAAGCTTCTGCCTGTGCCTTCAACAAAGAGTCATCATTGTATACCAGATTCTTCCATACTCTCCATTTTCCCTTGCTTCTCTCCTTATACCAGAAGTCATTTACCTTAAGTAACCCTTTGTTGTCAGTATCGTTCTCAGGGTTGGTGAATTCTTCTCTTAACAATTTAGGTTCCTCTTGCCAATCATCTTCCCAAAACCAAGCAAGGTTTCCAGCTCTTATTTCCCAGAAATTGTGTTTCTAAACAATGGCTCTATTCTCCCAAGCTTTGTTCCAAATGTGGGAGCCTTTGATGAGCCCAAACATTCTAATGTGATCCCTTTCTTGCCATTTTTTTGCATATTTCTATTTCCAAAGTTTGGCCCAAGGTGAAGCTACATCTTTTAGCCATCTACATCATAGTTTTTCCCCCAGAACTTTGTTAAGTATTTTAGGGTCATCAAGTCCCAAACCTCCATGTGTCTTAGGTTTACAGATCTTTTCCCAAGCTACCAAAGCCCATCTTTTTTCTCTTCCCCTTTGCCCCAAAGAAAATCTCTTTGGATATTGCTGCATTATTGCATAACTCCTTTAGGGGTTGGAAGGGATGAAAACATAAAGATGGGAACTGCTTGAAGGAAAGCTTTTGTGAGCACTAGTCGTCCCACTAAATTCCAAGACCTGTTTGTCCATTTCTAGATTTTGTCCTGGAGCTTATTGGTCATAGGATCCCAAAATTCCTTGCTCAGAGGTTTATTTATTAGAGGTACTCCCAAATATTTGGAGGGTAGCATATCTCTCTGAAAGCCTAGAATTCTAGAAATATGTCTCTGAATAGAAATGTTAGTATTAAAAAAGAAAATCTTTGATTTGGAAAGGCTTACCTCTGTACTTGTAGCCTTTGCAATTTCGTTCAGGATTTGTTTATATGCTAAAGCTTCCTTGACTGTGGGAGTACCCTGCAGCATGGTATCATCCACAAATTGTTGATGGGTAAGGCCTTTCCATTCATGGTAAGTTTGAGACCCTAGATTTGGCCTTCTGCTTTGGCAAATTTGATAGCATTGCTAAGCTCTTCCATCATGAGAATAAAGAGGAAGCGTGAGAGTGGATCTCCTTGTCTGAGACCTCTCGAAGGTTTGAAGGTTGTGGATGGTGAACCATTTAATAGGATTGAAAACCTGGAGGTAGTTACAAGGGCCATTACCCATCTTGTCAAGTTATGGTCGAATCCATATGCTATTAGAGCTTCCTTGAAGTAAGCCCAACTTAGCTTATCATAAGCCTTTTCTAGTTCAAGTTGTATAATCATTCATGCCTGCCTATTGTTCTTAAGTGAGTGAACCACCTCGTGAGCTTGAATGATATTATTGAGAATTTGTTGCCTTCCACATATCCAGTATGCTCCTTAGGCACGAGAGTTGGAAGAAGGGGCTTAAGCTTGTTGGCAATTATTTTGGAAATAATTTTGTACACCACATTGCATAATGCTATTGGTCTAAATTTGTCTGGTGTCATAGCATTAACCTGCTTTGGAATCAAGGATATGAAAGAGGTATTGAGTGCCTTTAAAACAATTTTGTTTTTCCTTGAGTCCTCCACCACATCGATGATATCGTACTTGACTATTCCCCAACATGATTTAAAGAAGTCAACATTGAAGCCATCTAGACCTTGTGCTTTTCCTTTTTGCATCTCTTTGATGACTCTATTGACCTCCTCTTCATTCACTAGTCTGTTTAGATTGTAATTGTCTTCTCTTGTCACTAGCTTAGGAATGTGCTTTGTAAATTCCTTGATGAATTGAGATCTGTCTAAAAGGGATTCCTCAGCTATGCCTTGGAAATGTTGAACTAGAATAACTTCTATTTCTTTGTCGATATTGAGTTGATTTCCTTGAGAATCTTTGATTTGTGAAATCCCGTTATGAGACCTGTGACCCATGGTCGATTTGTGAAAAAATCGAGTATTCCTTTCTCCTTCTTTTAACCATAGTACCCTTGATTTCTGTTTCTAGAATATCTCCTCTTGCTTGCATAATCCTTCCCATTCTTGTTGATGATGGCCAACTTTTTCCTTTCTCTCCTTGTTGAAGCCATTTGTGATGAGGATCTGATTAATTTCTTATAGCTTCTGTTCAACTATTTTTTTGGCTTCAAAAATGTTGCCAAACTCATTCTTATTCTAATCTTTAAGCCCGAGTTTGATGTGTTTCAATATTTTATGCAGGAGGAACATTTTAATGCCCTGAACTTGAACATCCTCTATCTACCATTTTTCAATATTGCTGATAAAGTTAGGATGGGTAAGGCAAATGTTTTCAAATCTGAAAGGTTTGTTTCTTGGAGTTCCTATAAAGGATGCTTCAAGTTGAATAGGTTAGTGATTCGAGCCACCAAAAGGGAGTATCGTAGCTGATAAGTCAAGGCCTGTTAGGATGAGGTCCTCCAAGATAATAAATATGTCTAGTTTTGAGGCCACTTGAGACTCTCCTCTCCTTTTATTATTCCAGTTGAAGATACCATTACTTGTCTCTGTATCTACTAGTCACATGTTGTTTATGAAATTCTGAAATGCTATGGAATCTCTGCCTAGTGATCTGGCTCCACCTTTTTTTTCTAATAGGGACCTGATCATGTTAAAGTCCCCTCCTAGAATCCAAGGGATATTCGAATGCTTGTTCCTTAATTCCTCCAGAGAGGTAAGAAGCCCGATTTTGTCATCAGGCTTTTGTAGACCATAAACATTTGTAATCAAATAAACTTCCTTGTCCACCAAAGGTTGGATGACCACTGATAGATAGTTCCTGGATGCTTCAGCATCGAGGATTCCTAGCTTCTGAGGGTTCCAAAGTGTGAGAATTCCTCCTGCTATTTTATCTACTTTAAATTCTATATATTCATATTTAATCAGCCATTTGCTGTGTATTTCTCTTATTTTTTCTATTGAAGATTTTGTTTCCTGAATAAATATCATATCTAGTTTTTCTACCTTCATTCTATTGCTGAGATTTCTTTATTTCCTTTTGCTTCCTATACCCCTAATTTTCCATCTTGTAAGCTTCATTAAGAAATATTTGTAAAAGAGTAACTAGTTAGTCTTTCATCTTACCAGAGTTGATCATGAGTTTTCCACATTCAATCAACATCTCATTCTGTTTGTTCCTTCCTCTTTTACTTATAGGGTAGTCTCTAAAGAGGTGCCCATGTTCATGGAATTTACAACATCTGAAGGGTACATGCTCATAGTCCACCGCATATACCCATTCTTCATCATATACCTCTAAAATTATTTCATCCGACAAAGCCCCAGAAAGGTCCATTTCCATGCATATTCTGGCAAAGGAGGTATATTTTCCTCGTAGAGTGGCTTCTGGTATTTTTAAAAAATGCCCTAGTTTATTACCTATGGCTTTTAGAAATTTTGGTAGCTAGTAATCTAGAGGTAGGGAATATAGTCTTACCTACACCACCATCGATGTTAATGTTTCTCATTTCGGAACAATGTTCATTACCCATGGCCTCACATAGAGGCCTGTAGATGCATAGAAGTAAGGAACTCCTTCAAACACCTTGTCATTGTCCACTAGGTTCGAAAACACAACTGTGAAGAAACCCTTGAATCCAAGGTGTAGCTCTATTTCTCCCTTCGGTTTCCAATGGTTCTTTATCCATGCGTGTAGTGCCTTCTCTGTTGGCCAAAACCCCATGAATTTACATATCACTGCATAAAGTTTCCATATGCTCTCTGTGTGCCTGTAGCGTTGGAGCACTTAGCACCACATGGGGTGTGATGGATGCCTTAGGTTTACATGGTCCTATCTTACTGCTGGGGTCAACCTTCTGACTATCTACTCCTGTATGCTTCTCTCTTTTGACTTCCTCCTGCATTTCTGCCTGCCTCTGTGCTCTGTTGTTTTCCTGTTTTCCTCTGTCTGTACTGCCTGTTTCTGCTTCCATGGGCTTCTTGAAGCAGTTTGATACAACATGAAATTAGTTCATTATTATTTTATAAGAAATATATATTAATTTAATAGGTAAATGACATAATTCAAATTAAAAGGGGTAAAGTATCTATATTTTTATATTTTTCTATTGATCAAATCTTTGTCTCAAACACTACTTAATGTGTAACTTAATTCTGGTTTTATTATTATTATTATTATTACTAGTGTAGCCACATAAATTAAATGGGTCTTAAATGTCCATAGGCATCAAAACATTTACTTTATGATACATCTACCATTGCTAATATTAAAAAAATTAACTAAATTATAACTTTATTTTAAATTATTTTTAGTATTATCGTTAGTTATAATATTTTTATAAATGAGTTAAACATATATGTTTAACAAATATGGAACATGATATTTAAACATGTAGATTCATCCCCACTTTACCATGGGTATTTTTAACATATAATAGGATTTGTTACAATATCATGACTTACTAATACCACATGTCCAAAAATCATCACTCGTATTCATATAACACATGTTCATGTGACATTTTTTATTAAATAATTTAATTAAAATGGTATAAAATTCATAACTACTTTTAAGATAAGTATCAACTTTTGATTTATAGATACTACTAAGAATACTATAAAATATTATTTGGAGATTAAATCCCTACCATCCACCTAAAAATTATTAATAATTAAATTAAAATTATGGAATTCCTATTCCAAAACAAATATTCTTATCCTTTTAATTATAATAAAAACGTGTTTAATATTATTGATTTTTATTTGTGTTATAATTACAATTGTGTGTCTATTTTGGAATAAGGCCTCCCTAATTTTAATTTAACTAGTGCACCCATAGAGATTAAATTACTAGTAAATGCCTATAACCATCAATCCATAATCACCATGAAAATACTTACTAAGACTTACTACATAATACATCTCAGAATCTTTAAAATAATAATAATAATAATAATTTATTTTAATTTGTTATCGTTATTATTAAATAAAAATAAAATATTAATATATAATTTAAACACATATATTTAAGAAAACATGAAAAAAAATCCTTAACGATAGAGATTTACTCTCACTTTATCTTGAAAATTCCTAATCTATTATCACATACCTAATTTAAGGGGCTATTTTTTATTTATTTTTATTGCTACTAATTAATTGATTGCACAAGGTAAGAAGGGTCAGAATCCACCCCTTGAAGGTTTCATAGTTGGCCTTGTTCTTGTACCGAGTTAAAGCTAAAGTGCATATGTTAGTCTATTTGCATCTATGATAAACCCATAGTCACCTTGGCATGAAAAACTACTATAAAGCGATGATTTTATATTCAAATTAATATTATTACCTTCTGGTATACTTTAGGATGTCACGGCATTCCATAAGGTTCTTTGGTGTGAACGAACCCCTTCACTCTTTAATATTTATCACACTTTAATATTTATTACCTTATTGTAGGGTTATATATATTCTAAATAAATGTCATGGCTCCTTTATAATAGGATGGTTGTTTAGAGTTTATTTTCACCATGGAATAGGTGATGTCACTTCTTAAAGTTATTGCACTCAATACAAAGGTTATTGCACTCAATACAAAGGTTATGCTAAAGCCCTTCTTGGTAGGGTGAACCGATACCCAAGGTGGATCATGGATCACTCGTATGTAGGGGTTAAATTTGACGGGTGCCCTTATCTATCAACGATTTATTTATTTATTTTTACGGTTTTATTTTTAAATTACCTATCACATGACTTTTAATATCTATTTTTCTCAGTTTTATATAAGTTTTTCAGATTATATTCACCACAACTTGGCCCTTAATAAATTTAGAGAGTTAAGATGGATTTAGACTAGTTGATAAATAGATAAAATTCAAATCTTACAAAACATGTCTAAATCTTAAACTATTTACTTATTTAAAAAAACTAATTTTAATCAGATTAATGAACCTCTTGACCTTTAAAGGTAGTAAGGAGAAACCTCTTATTTAGGAAATTAGAGAGAAGATGAGCAAATTGAACGCTTAGGAATTAGATTCATGAACTTCCATGAACAATGTGGCTTGGGAATTAGATTCATGAATTGCCATGAACAACATTTACATGCAAAGTCAGGAGTTAACCACAACCTAGGATAGGCTAGCGTGCATCCATAATAGTAAATTTTATCCTTCTAGTTAAAATTGTTTTGCTGATATATAATTGTAATAGGTGAGTGAGTTAAACAATACAATTTTATTATTTTTAATTGGAGGGCTTCGTTTTGTATAGTGAGCATTGCCCTCGATAGTTTCTAATTCTTCTTAGAATGTGGAAATAACATTTTAGAATCTTGCAAATCATTGTATGGTTTTAGTAGCAGTGGCTTTTATTGCAATCCAATAACCATTATTTTGAAGAAAAAAATGGAAGCTTGGTTGTCAATGGAGTAGTTGTCAAGTGGTGAAATCAAAGCACTTCCAATAATGCTCAAGCCTTGCTTTAGTGCCACGTTAATGGGAACAATAGAGCTAAATACAATAAGAAATCAGGACAAAACCCTATTGAATCACTTTCAAAGGAGTTAATTGCCACATCGAAGACCAAGTGAAAATTCTAGTGGCCTTGATGGCCCACAAATGTGGTCTATCTGAAAGGACAAGGCTAAGTTCCAATGTCGGTGAATTTGACAGAATAAAAAGGAAGATAAATCCACTTCAATAATAAGGGACTATTTACTAACCAATAAAGGACAATAGAGGTCAAGTAAAGGTATCTCTATCATATTTGGTTAGTCTATGCTCATTTTTCGTTTTGAAATTGTAACACAAATGTGCATATGCATATATTTCAGGGATTCATATTAAAAATAAGGCATCTGTACAAAATGGTTAAAGGCATTTTCAAGGACTCGGAGGCTTTGGCATAAATTTAAAAGATGCATCCATGTGAAGCTTGTGCATGAATTTAACAGAAAGTGAAGCTTATTCATGAATTTAATAGAATCATCAAAGAGAATATTCAACTAAGAAATGTACAAGGAAAAGTACAGTTCAAATTAGGGGAAGACCACAAATTCCAGTGTACCTTTGAAAAAACAAGTCCCAGGGGCACAATTTCCTCTGGTATACATCGTTTTTCTGAACCATGGCCTTGAAATACCCTTGTAAACATTGATTTTAACTTTGAAGAAGAATCATAAACAATGAACGTTGATTTGTTCAGCAGCAAGTGCATCGAATTCGAGACTTTTCCCTCGATATGGCTTCTCAATTTAACTTGCTGACCACTTGAAAAACATAAGTCTGTGTGTAATTAGATGTTGAGACCGCAAATAGAATCGCTGAAAGACAAGGAAGGATGTCGAAATCCAAAGGATCTCTTTGTTCCTGTTATTTTGCGTAGTTGCAGAAGAGAGTATTATATAGATAAATCTTTATAGAAGTAAAAAATGGTTTATATTATAAACTAGAGAATAAATGAATGGATGAACCAACCTATGTAGATTGGTGATTAAGTGTAATAGAGGAGATGGTTACAGACCATTAGGTCTGAGTGGTTGTGTGGACTTGGTACTTGCCATTTTTTTTCTTTTACAAACTCTACAATATCATGTATTCCTTTTAGGAAACTTTGAAAGCTTCGGGCTCCAGCATTGTGATGGGCATTGGGCATTCACTGCATAATCTTGACAAATGTGAGATTATGATAAAATTGGGATGAAATTCGACGGAGATCGATGTCAGATCAACATCGTATGGAAAAAAAAGTTATATACAATATACTCATAATTTTTATAAATACTTAACTCCATAATCAATGCTTTACCAACGAATGCCAAATTACCAATGTTGTCTTAATTAATGCATTAAATATTTAACTGGTGAGCTTTTTCATTTTAACTATGTGCCTTAATGATTTTTAAATCTAAATCTACTGCCGAGACAAGATGGATATGGGCTATGTAGTCCTGTCGCATTGATAATTATCATAAATTCATATAATTGTTATAGTCATGAGGAGTTCAACTTAGGTACACTATTAGGTAGGTACTTATTACTATTAACCTCGATAAAAT
>APFE030508588.1:320420-340489 GCA_000404065.3 Pinus taeda | reverse complement strand
ATTGAAACTTGTAATTTTATTATATACTGTCATTATGATAGTTTTAGAAATTATTGGCAAGTTAATAATAACATGTATATTTTGAAATAGCCAGTATTTGATGGCTAAAAAGAGTCAAAACGTGCATATGGGTGTCAATTTAACCTCTGCTCCTATGTTATCACTAGCCTCATGTACCATGTTTTTTCAAAGAGTTAAATGGCACGCGTGGTCTTTGAATGGTGGCACAATCCCCCATGAACATGTATACCCTGCCCATGTGAAGCTCAACTGGGTTTGTCTGTCCTTTCTGCATGAACGGTGGGATGAGGTTCTTGTAGATCAACAATGGAGGTCACTCTACAGTAAACCTAACCCTAAATCCATACCAATTTTTGGTTTCATTCATCATTCTTGTGTTTGGTTGGGTCAATTCACCTATGTATGGTTTGATCTGGTCACCTATAGCCATGGCACGCATTTTTGGAGATTAGGAGCTGGACTAAGGCCCGAGCTGTGGCCAGGATTCATCCCCATGACTTCTAGTTATGTTTATGCTCAAGCTAGCATTCCTTAGAAGGACAATTTGTATTTCATAGGCCATTCCTTTTCTTTGTTCTGGTTATAAAATTATAGTGAAGCGTTTTTACTTATTGAGTTGTTCTCGTTATAAAATTCTATACAAGAGTTTTTATTTGATGTGGACTTGACTGTCACCTACTAAGGATTTCCACAGTTACATGTTTGAATGTTTAAGGTGCATCCCCCATTGTTCCTGTGGGTGCACCGACATTGTCAATTATGCAAGCAATTATTTATTTCTAGGTAAGATTTTTGTGGTTCTACCACCGTGGAATGATGCCCTAACATTCATGTTTTCTTAATCATATTTTCGACTTGACATTTTGTTTTTACTTGGTAGTCACATATTCTTATTCCAATTTCCAAATGCAGTCCTCTGGTTGATGGGGGTTTCATTTCTATTTGTTCTGGACCTGAGCCTATTTCGTTGTGCGAGTGATTATGATAATCGTTTACCTAGATTCACGACTATATCACTCCTTTCAATAGGTGAGGCTTTCTAGCTTTACAGGTTTCATTT
Source organism: Pinus taeda (assembly GCA_000404065.3). Taxonomy (NCBI): domain Eukaryota; kingdom Viridiplantae; phylum Streptophyta; class Pinopsida; order Pinales; family Pinaceae; genus Pinus; species Pinus taeda. The sequence continues at coordinate 339,408 of APFE030508588.1, read as the reverse complement.
ACTTCCTTTTTAGTGTGTTTTTATCTGAACACACATATAAATTTTCTTATATGTCACAGCTCATTGGATTCCTGTAGCATTCATCATGGGTTCTAGCATTTCATGGTGACAATCTTCTTTCTTCATTTCAAAGGGTATCAAATACAAGTAAATATCCTCTTGCATTCAACATGGGGTTATTATGTTTTATTCATAATTCCCCAATAAGAAAAGAATTAAGTTTTCTTAATTGTCTGATCTTGTATGTATTTACTCTCCCCTCATGGCTTTTGTAGGTAAAATTTCTTGGCATCTAACTTGCAACTACTATATCTCGTCTTTTTGGTCCTCAACATCCACTTGCCTAGGATTTTCCTTAAAAGCCCTATTTTATATCCCGTGATGCTTTATTCTTATCTAAGCTTAACATCTTTCCCCAGGTAATCAATTTAATCTATTTTCTCTCTTATCCATTAAATATTTATCATGGAATAATTATCTGAGGCAAGAGTCTCATCATCAAGTGTCCCATTCCCAAGTACTTTCAACTCATTTTATTATTTATTAATAAAAATATCTATTTACATAAATATCTTAATGTACTTGATGGATTTATTGCCATTCTTACTAACAAAAATCATTTTCAATAAAAACAACATTACAACAATGAAGGATTATTACATTCTTTCCCCCCTTTTATTTACACCATCCTCAGTGTTTGTGTTCCAGTTTCTTCCTTTTGAAACTGTGTTTTATGCATTGCATCTTCCCGCTCGCAGTTAGCTTCTTTGGGAGTAAAATTCTTCCATTTCACTTTAAGCCAAATTCTAGAGCTAGATCTCTTTCTGGTATAGGATATAGAGAGGTTCTGCCAGAAAATCTCCTTTAGGCTCCACATGTAGCATTTTCCAATCAATAATGTGAGAATTACCATCTACATATCTATTAAGTAAAGACACATGTAAAATAATATGAACTTTAATGTTGCTGGGTAATTCTAACTAATAAGCTATGGGTCCAATTATGTCCATAATTTCAAACAGTCCACAAAACTGTGGTGCCAATTTTGGATAGGTTCCCATTTTTAATGTATTTTTCGTTGGTTTCACCCTAAAATAAACATGATCTCCAATTTTTAACTCCCTATGCATTATTTTCTTGTTTACATAGCTTTTCTATATGTCCTGTGCGTTTTTAATGTTTTGCTAAATCCTCCACACTATTTTCTCCATTTCCTGCAAGGAATACAACCTGAGTATCAGTCTATCCTGTAGTTGACTAAAACTAAGAGGTGTATGACATTTTCTACCATATATGGCTTCAAAAGGGCTCATTTTAATGGATGTTTGATAACTGTTATTGTAAACAAATTCTCCCAAATGCAGAAAATCCCCCCATTTGGTGGGTCCGTGTATGACATACATCCTCAACATGTCTTCAAAAATTTAGTTTGTTCTCTCATTTTTTCCAGCCTTTTAAGGATGATATGTTGTGAGGAATTTTAATTGAGTTCCCATGCCCCCAAACAATGTTTTCCAAAATTTTGAGGTGAATTTGGCATCCCTGTACGACACTATCATCTTGGGTATTCCATGTAGTCGAAAAATATATTTCATGAAGATATTAGCAATTTGTGCTGTACCAAAAGTGGATTGTACCGGTATGAAATGGGCTGCCTTACTTAAGGTATCTACCACTACCATAATAGAGTCTTGTTTCCTCTTGTTCTCTCAATTTTTCTATCCATTTAAGGACAATATGTTGTGCTAAAGTTTTATTGAGTTCCCATGCCCCCCAAAAATGCTTTCCAAAAGTTTGAGGTGAATTTGGCATCCCTGTTCGACACTATCATCTTGGGTATTCCATGTAGTTGAAAAATATCTTTCATGAAGATATTAGAAATATATGTTGTACCAAAAGTGGATTGTACCGTTATGAAATGGGTTGCCTTACTTAAGGTATCTACCACTACCATAATGGAGTCATGCTGCCTCTTTGTTCTTGGTAGTCCCATGATAAAATATGAAGAAATTATTTCCCATTTCCATTTAGCGATAGTTAACCCAAGAGGGTGTTGATGTTCCACTTTAATCTATTGGAATTATAAACATTTTAATAAATATTCAACCATCTCTTTTTTTATTCCTGGCCAAAAGAAAATCTTTCTTATTGCGGTAATCATATTTTCTGGGTAATTCACACCTTTTGGGGGCTTTGAGGATCACTTGGAATCAACCCAAGATTTTTCTAGGTATGGTAGATTTTGGTGAGAGAAGTCTCTAGTTAATTTTTTAGAAATTATAGAGTAGATTTGAGCGCATAAATCAAAATTCACCTCTAGCAGTAGCAACAGAAGAACTTTCGTGGAGTAATTCACAGGTGCATCTTATTGATTTTTTGTTATATTTTGGAGATATGATTTATTATAGCAACAAATATTTTGTGGCCATCATTTCAACTTATTCTATATAGAGGTTTGTATATAATTTCTCCTGTAAATAAATAAATATACTCATTTCTCCATTTCTTGTGTTATTTTCAATTGCGACATTTATGGATTTATTTGGTATTGTTATTTTATATTTGTTGTAATTTCATGGTTCTTGTTCTACTATTGCTTGGAGAAATTTTTGATAGAAAGTTTTAAGCAATTTCCTAAGAAAATTGGAAAATTTATAAACCAAGACATCACATTGGTCTAAGAGCATGATCTTGGCCAGTTGTGGGGAAGCTAGCAAGATCAGGGAGGTGCTAGACATCCATGCACAATGATTGGTGAACTTATGGAACTTCAAATAGTGCAAAAATAGAAGAGTACATAGGGGATCATGGAGGAGTTGATGAGGTAGAGGCAACAATTGGTGAGATAGAACCAACAAATTCTAGAGGGGATGAAAAAAATTATAATTAACTAACATACAAGCCAAGCACATGCACACATAGCCTAGCAGTACAACACCCATACACATGGCCAGTTTGGCTGTCCTACCATGCCTCGTTTTTTGGATGAATTGGAGAAGGAGAAGCATAGTTTAGGGTTTGTATCATCATGTAGAGGAGGGATGTTAGAGGATGATATTAGGAGGTTCTTCTGCTAGTGGAGAACTAGCTTCAAATATCAAAGGACTAAGGAGGACGTTGAACATGAAGTTGAGGGCATGCAAGATTGAGAGGAGCACATGGATACACCCAATGTGACCCCAAAGCCACATTTGTTGGAGTTTCATTTGATAGTGCTAATTGACACATTGGTGGACACAGTTGAGCATACACCAATTGATGAGGTGCTAGGGGACACATAGGTCCCCACCATTGATGAGGTGAAATGAGACATATCCCCAGTTGATGAGGTGTGAGGAGACACTACGGTACCTAGAGTTGTAACTAGGTTTATAGATGTTACCCACCCACAATGGTTTCATCAGCTCCAAAACCACCTCCTAGCATTTGAAAATAAGGCCACGATAATCTGAGAGACCATTTTGCAATAGAATGAGGAGTTGGAGGGCATGAGAGCATTTTTTTCCAAGTCAGTAGCCAAGTTGACTCACGTTGGGGAATGGTTGGATTCCCTAATGGTATGGCTAGAGGAGTACACATTGGAGCATCAGAGCAACCCTCTTCAGGCATACATAGATGGGGATAATAACACTATTAAGTTACCTCTGCACATTATAAAGAGAGACGAAGAGATACTTAGAAATATCTCATGTGTGGAATAGGATTGTGAGATGATGGACATGAGTTACATAAGGCACAACATCCATAGGTGGGAGTTGTTTCATCTATGAGTGTTCGTGCATTTGATCTCTCTCTTAGGGTTGGATGGTGAGAGATATTGAGTTGGTATCCAATGGAGTCAGCTAGGTGTTGGATATATCCATGGCCCAAAGCATAGTCCACCAGTGTCCATGGGTTACCAGAGGAGTCTAAGGGCCAAGCTATTGTTGGGATCTAGGTGGGATTCCCCACCACAACATGGGTTTGGTTAATGGGGGTATTAGTAGTGAAATCTATCTGGTGACAAAGCACCTGAACACTTTCATATATCCATAAACACTAGTGATAGGATGGTTTGATATGGGAGCAGACAAATTTCATGAGTTATCCAAGCATATTGGTTATGTGCGGGGTCACAGGGTGATTAACCTCTTCTGGAAGAAGCTGGTAAGGGGAGGTGGAATTGGCAAGCCATCAGATAGGGAATTTCCTAGAGATGGTTCTCTGTTACTAGTATATTGGACACAAGAGCTACTGAGGATAGGCATAGTAGTGTTAATTATGTTAGCATGTGGGGAGTTAATCCTCTTAGGTTTGTAAGGGAAAAATAGGAGATATGGCTCACATCATGGAGGGTTTACTAGCAGTGTGAAGGATGCATTGACACATGTGGGATGTCATATGGTATAGTGTAACAACCTTGCTGAAAATTCCATGTAATAAAGTAGGAAACAATAACCATGGATGAATGGGACACTTATTCCAAGATGAATGTTAGGGCACACATCCTAGGGGGCATTTGTTTGGTTGTTTATGATGAAGGAAATTGGACAAGGAAATAGCTAAGGCATAAAAAGACATTTTGACACATTTATTTATGAAAATAATGGAAATTAGGAGAAAAAGGAGGTGAAAGGTCACAGGTTGCATGTGAGGTGGGAAATTAAGGAAAATAATGGAAAATTAAAGAAAATATAGGCCTCATTCATAAAAGGTCTTCTAAGGATCACTTAGTAACCTTTTGTTAGTTTGGCATTGGAGCTCTCTGATTATTCTGTCTCTCTCTCTCTCATACTCTTGGACACTTAGAGTTTTCTTGGAGTACTTTGGTATTGGAGAAATAAATGCAAAGAAGGCAAGAGGAGCAAACATCAAGTATGAAAAGGCACGATCAAGAAGCTACAACAGAGTTCATTGCAAGTATCAACTTGCATGTGTATTCTCCTTGCTAGACTTGGCATGCATGGGATTGCATGTGTTTCTTTCCACCCTGGCATGGGTTTTTCTAGGTGTGACAGTATTTTTAGCCTAGCCTTGCCATTTCCAGATAGATTTAATGAGATGGTTTCTGTCATGCAGTTTGTGTGGGATGGCTTGATTGGATTCGAATCTGAGTGTGGTAGATCTCTGAATTGAAAAACAGATGGTGGTAGTGGTCCCTGAATTAGATTGAGAATGCACGAAGCCACTGGCCTATTAACCCCTGAATTAAACTGCGGGTTGCGATAAAGCCAGATTGTGTGCCTTGGTGGGCCTAGGAATCCTTGCCAGTGAATGGAGGGATATATAGTAAAGACAAGAGGTGGATATTCTCTTCATTAGGCTTAGATATTCTAGGATGGAATGCATGTTAAGTCATGGAGAGTATGTCTAGGTGTAGGGCTTGTGATCCTTAGATTGAATTGTGGATGCATAGTAAGGCCTAAGAGACTAGGAGGCACTCAAATTCCTCACAGTGTAGGCGGAGAACTCTGATGCCATCCACATTGATTGGTGTTTGATGTGTTTTATGAGTCCCACATTCATGCTTGGAATATGGCACGGGGATGATTGGATGAAGAAATACTTGGCTCAACCAATATATGTTCAGGTGGAACTCGGTAGTCCCATCTCCAATTGGTTCATTGCATTGATTAATGAGAAATTCATTACATTGATTTTCATGTGTAAATGTACTAGTATATATATGGATTTTGATGGCTGATATGTTTATTGTAATTATGTTCCTATATTTCTGGATATATGTTCACTTTATGGGTAGCAACTATGTTTGGCTCTCAACATCTTTTTACTTGCATTTGAATGAATATTGTATCTATGACCTAATAAGTGATAAGGCAACAAATCACATAAGGAAATGATGGTTCATGGAAATTCTCAAATAATTAAGAGATCCCTACACCTAACTCTATTGTTTACACCTCTAGGTTACATGTCAATGATATGTTTGATGAAAATCTGCCATGACTAGTAGGGGTTTGGTTAAGGCCTTGATCAACTATTTACTTTTGCATCATTGTTTCCCTATACTTTACTTAATTCTAAGATTTCATTCCATTATGGGCAGTGGCTTGGTTTCGAGCCCTAAAAAAGTGGCTCAAATCTTGAAGTTGTTGACACAAAACTGGCAAGCTTGGACCATAGTCACTGGCAGGCAGGCCTATGGGAGTGACTTTAGGTCTCTGGTCACTCCCTTTCCCATAGAATGAGAGCAACTGAGCCTTATATTGTCCAAAAAAACAATGGGACCCAGGAACTAGCTGTCTGAGTGGCTGACTTGTCTCTTGAGGGTTCTGTTGATGGTGTTGGATGGATGCATGTGATATTTCATCGATTCCACTTCCTTAAGGTTAGCTAGGAGGTTGAATATGATCATAATAGTCTCTCGTCTCATGTTTACCCCAATTGACGTGGTTACTTGGGTTTACGTGGGAGGAGGGTGTTAGAAAGTGGTATCAGAGCATGGTTCAACTTTGAGACTGAATGGGTTAAAAGTGTGTTGGTCATGAATGCATGTCAGTTGCATGTGTGTCTCTTACACGTATATTCTTGTTGCGTTTTATTGATTATGGATTAGGGTTGTAGTATGGTTGTCATGGAGAATTTGATGTTGATTTCATGAAGAGTAATTGACATGGGTATGTGACTGAATGTATATGGTTATTTGTCACTTACATGTTGATTTTATGTTGCCTACTTACATCCTTGTATGTTAGGTTACATTTTGAATATTTTGATTACATGCATCAATAATGTAGGTTGATTACAAGAACTGGTTGATTATGCTCGACTACATGCGATTAAGTGTATTTGTAGTTGGTTAGGCATTTCTTATGCATATTATCGGTTGCATGTAGCAATGTACAATGGGACAATGATTGTTGTCATGGATGAGGTCATAGCATGCATTGTTGATAAGGCCTTGCATTGATGACTAGATCCTAGTTAGGGTGAGGTTTATATGTTGATTCATTTATTTGTGCATGTCTATACATTGTTATGATTATGTTATACATGTATCACACTAGTTTGGTGATCTTGATCTGGTTTATGTGACATATTATGCATTGTAGGAAGAAAGATATCAAATGGCTAGCAAGGTGGTAGACTACGAAGAATCTCCCATGCATCAGATGAGAAACATGGTGTGGGGCATACTTCTAATTTGGTCGATACACTGAGAAGCTCAAAGGAAGAGATAAGGAGTTGTAAGGCAGATAATGAATGAATCATACAATCACAAGAGAAGAAAGCAGAGGTTAATGCTATACTTCTTTAGACTTTTTCAAACTTGCAGTGACAAGGGATGCTTCAAATCAGCCATGCACATGAGGATGAGACTAATGGAGCATATGGAAGTAGATCTACTGGTAGACATAGGTCGAATGGATTTGACATGGTGAGAGATGGCAAGTTGTTGGACACTCCGGAAAGGAGGGGCTATGACTACATGTATTATTCTAGTTTTGGTTTTGATAGACATCACGATCGTTGTCGATATCATCCTTATAGGAGGAATGATAGGGTTTTCCAAATTAATTCAGGAAAGAAAAACCACCTAATTTTGATAGATATGTGAAGAAGCTGGTAGATGCAGAGGCTTGGATACTTGGAATGAACAAATTCTTTGAGTTGCATGAGTACACTGATAACATGAAGGCCCAGATAGTTATCATTAGTGTGAAAGGTAAAGTAGACTTCTAGTGGGAAGATGTTAACCAGATTAGAGACATTAGGATAGATGACTTGAGTTGGCGGGAATTAAAGAGTATTTTCACAAAGAAGTACTTGTTAGAAAGGTAGTACGATAGGAAGGCTAAAGAGTTATATGACTTAAAGATGGGGTCAGTGACAAACGAAGAGTATACAACCAATTTTCTTAATTTATTGAGGTATGTACCATATCTTACAGATGAGAAGGCTAAAGCTCAGAGATTTGTCAGTGGTTTTCCATTAGCATTTAGAGATCAGATTGAGTATGATGAGGCTCGGTCACTTGAGGAATTCATTAGGAAACTGAAGCATTGTTATGAGATATCAAAGCGTAAGAATGAATCTCAATATGGATGGAGAGGAAAGGGAAAAGGTAGAGGTGAATGGTAGCCTAAGAGGACAAGGCCTCAACATGCAGGTGGGAAAGAAAATGTGGCACCGCAAAAGAGATTTAACGCAGCTAGACAAGGACATGGGCTACAACAAAAACATAAGCATAGCGGTGAGGGAACTGGTCAGTTGAAGTGTTGAATGTGATAAGGAGCCCCTTAGGAGAGATTTTCTGAAACATCAGGGTGGAAGGCCTAAGATATAAGTACATAGGAAGCACAGATTGTTGGTGATGTTGGTGAAAGTATTCCATGTATCTATGCAGCGGTGGACAATGGCAAAGCAGAACATCAGGCATCTATCATTGATATGGTCAGTAAGCCTTGTGATTAATTTATTTCTATTTTGATTGACCCTAGATATAATTATAGTTATGCTAGTCCTAACTTGGTGGATAAATGTGGGTTGAATAAGGAGTTTCATGTAGAGTCTCGGTTAGTGTAGTTTGCTACAAGTATGAAGAACCGAGTTAATCATTGGTTAAGAGCTTGCACATTTAATTTGAATGGTATGCCTACAACAAAACATTTGAATGTATTACCGTTGGATTAATACAATATGTTATTACGCATGGGTTGGTTATATCTACATAGAACCAAGGTAGATTGTTCTGACAAAGCTATTGAGTGTGTGGATGACAATGGGGAACCAAGAGTCTTACAAGGTAAGAAGAAAGGCACATTAGTTAGGATGTTGACAACTATGAAAGTGAAGCATAGCCACAAGAAAGGGTGAAAGCTATTTGTAATACACATTTCTAGTGATAAGGGTAAGAAGGTTGAGGATGCAGATGTGTTGAACAGGTACCCAATGTTGCAGCAGTTCAGGGATGTATTTCCTGAGGACATTACAAAATTTCCACTTCATAGGGAGGTAGAATTTTTTATTGAGTTAGTGCCAAGGGCATCTCCAGCATTGAAAGAACCTTACAGGATGAGCACACCTGAGTTGGTTGAGTTAAAATTGCAGTTGAAGGAAATGTTGGACAAGCGATACGTTAGGCCAATTGTATCACCTTGGGGTGTGTTGGTCTTGTTTGTGACAAAGATAGATGGTACCCTTAGATTATGCATTAATTATAGGAAGTTGAACAAAGCGACTATAAAGAACATGTACCCTTTGCCAATGCTTGATGACTTGTTCGATTAGCTAAAGGGAACAACAATTTTTTTGAAGATTGACTTGAGATATGGTTACCATTCGGTATGCATCAAAGAGGAGTACATTTACAAGACTATGTTAAGGACCGGGTACGGGTATTATGAGTTTTTTGTTATTCCATTTGGCTTAATGAATGCTCCAGCTACATTCATGTGTTTGATGAAAAATTTCTTGCATCCATATTTGGATAAGTTTGTTATTATGTTCATTGATGATATACTAGGATATTCCAAAAATGAGGAAGAGCATGTTGAGCACTTAGCACCAGTATTGTGGTTGTTGAGAGACCATCAGTTGTATCCTAAGCTCAGAAAATGTAGTTTCTTTTAGATCGAGGTGCACCGCTTGAGACATGTTGTCTCCAAGAAGGGCATTGCAGTAGATCGAGAGAAGATAAGGGCCATCATGGAGTTGGTAGCTCCTAAGAGTGTGGATGAGGTGAGATATTTCATGGGTTGAGCAGGCTATTATAGGAGGTTCATCAAGAACTTCTCACATATTTCTTATCCCAATACATCATTGTAAAGGAAATGTAAGAAGTTCAAATGGACAGAAGAATGTGAGGCTAGCTTTGAGTAGCTCAAGAAGTTGCTGACACGTGCACCAGTGTTATAGATTGCAGATTCAGACAAAGAATTTATAGTATATACAGCTGCTTGCAAGAGAGGATTTGGTGGAGACCTTGTGTAGGATGAACAGCTGGTATGTTATGAGTCCCATAAACTTAACGAGCATGAGCATAACTACCTCATGGATGATATTGAGCTAGAAACTATTATACATGCAATGAAGATGTGGAGGCACTATCCTCTTGGCAGATGGTTTGTGCTTATGAGTGATCACATAAGGTTGAGGTATTTGTTTGACCAAATGAATATAAATGTCAGGCAGGCTAGATGGCTTGCCGCGATCAGCGAGTTTGACTTCAAGATCAGGTACATAAAGGGGAAAGAGAATAGGGTGGTAGATGTTCTCAGCAAATGGGTACATGTACATCACTTTGCAGCTATGAGCTCCTATGGGACAGACTTACAAGATAGGATCTTGCAGGCAGGACATCAAGATGTCAGGTATATGGAGATTGTGCACATGTTGCAAGAGGGTGATAGTACAAGTACATGTAGTGGTGCAAGTACATGTGGCAGTACATGTATAGGTACAGGTGCATAGGGCATGGACTATTGTCTTATACCAGAGGGATTGGTCAGGTTCTGAGAGAGTATATATGTACCTCATAATGGTGAACTCAAGCTAGTGATATTGAGGGAATTTCATGCAAAAACTTATTCAAGCCACCTAGGTTATCAAAAGAAACTCACAATACTGAAGATATATTACTATTTGTCGAATCTGAAGAGGGATGTAGCATAGTTTGTGGCTAGATGTTTTGAATGTCAGTGAGTGAAAGCATAGTGCAAACATCTAGGTGGACTGTTATAACCAATTTATATTCTTGAGTAGAATTGGGAGGTCATTTCCATGAATTTCATCACAGGGTTGCTAAAGATGGTGAAGTAGCATGATTCCATCATGGTCATTGTGGAAAGGTTAGCAATGTTGCACACTTTGGTCCAGTGAAGCCTATGTTCTCACCTAGTGACATGGCATAGGTATTCATTCCAGACGTGGTTAGACTAAATGGTGTCCCAAAGAAGATTGTGTTAGACAGGGACATAATGTTAACCTCCAAGTTTTGGAAGGAGTTATTTGAAGGTTTCGACACCGAGTTGGCCTTCAACACAACTTATCATCCATATATGGATGGATAGACATAGAGGGTCAACAAGATATTGGAGGACATGTTGAGGTGCATGTGATGCATCAATAGAGGAAGTGGGAAGAGTATCTCCCTTTAGTCGAGTTTGCATACAAAAATGATTATTAGGAGTCACTGAGCATGGTTCCTTTTGAGGCATTATATGGACAGAGTTGTAACACTCCCATTACTTGGAGTGACCCACTTAGCAGGGTATTGACTGGACTTGATATCTTGGGAGACACTGAACATGAGATGCAGGTGATCAAGAAGAATCTCAAGGAAACACAAGATAGGCATAATATTTATGTAGAGAGGAACAATTTGTTTAAGGAGTTCCAGGTTGGGGAACAAGTGTACTTACACATCAAACTGAAGAAGATCTCATTGGGGATTGGCTCATGGGGCAAGATGGCACCACGGTTTTGTGGACCCTTCAATATCATTGAGAGGATTGGGCTATTAGCCTATCAACTTGCACTACCTCCGACAGTGAAATTCCAAGATGTTTTCCATGTCTCATTTCTTAAGAAGTGTTTTAAAGATGTTGATCATGTGATTGATTGGCCTGTATTGTAGGTGGAAATAGATGGTGAATTCCAACTAGAGCCTTAGTGTATATTGCAGAAAAAGGTGCTCACGCTCTAGAATGTTGATTTGGTGTAGCATAGGATGTGCTGTTGCCACAAAATTTGGTGGAGAGGTTGGGGCACATGAGACATCCAATACCTAGAAAGGGGTTTGGGCAGATTCCAAACAAATCAAGAGATATTAAAATAATTAATATTTTCATGGAGTCCCTAAGTCTAAACTTAGGGAAAATAAAATATTAATGTGTATTAATATGAATCTATGTTAGAATGGTCCAAAAGACATGGATCAAGCCATATCCAATCTTAGCCATTGATTAGGGACTTAATATTGCCCATTGATATGTCAGCAAGAAAAGTATAAGAGGAGGCTTGATGGTCACTTGGAGAACTTACCAGAGTGATCAGTCATTCTATTCTCCAGAGCGGGGTTTGCTAAGAGAGATAGAATTAGTGATTAGGAGATGTAACTGAGGGGAATTTGAGTACAGAGAGACAGACAGATAGAGATAGTGCCAGAAGAGCAGTGCAGTAGCCAAGGAGAGTGATGCAGAGCCAACTAGGGCTCACACAAGGCCACGTAGAGGTAGTGGGGAGTTGTGCAGAGCCTCAGAGAGGCCAGTGTTGCTGACACAGAGGGCCGAAAGGCTAACACAGGGCATCCCATGGCTAATAGAGACCAATTCGAGGTAATGCAAGGCCAGCTTGGTACATAGAGGGGCTGACATAGTCCAGAGAGACTTTGACGCTGGGGTTTTTGGGGAAGATTTCTGCTAAGTAGCTGCCAAAAGGATTATCCGTGGTTTCAGCCAGGACATTTGTTAGAAACTGTGAGGTATTACTGCTAAGGAAGTTCTCTGTTTGGGTAGGTCAGCTTCGACATCCAGATTGTACTCTAATATTTCTTAATAAGAAAACCCTCATATAGCTGCACCGATTTTCCCACATTTAGTTTTTTCGCTGACATTAGTCCAAAAATAATGGTTTCATATGGCGTGTTTGTTTATGTTTCTTATAGTTGTTGATCTATAATATGTTGAGCATGCACTAGTGTTTATTTTTAGTATTTACATTGTAAATAACTTGTTAAGTAAAATAACAAGTAGGTAGCAATAAAGCAGATAAAGTGCATGGAGGTTTTCTAACTAAGTAAACTTAGAAACTTCAACATGGTATCAGAGGGTGATTGCAGTGCACAGGAGGACTAAATGACATTAGCTAAGCAAAGAAATAGCAACAGAAAAAAACTGTCCTAAGGTGACAAGAGTTGCTTCTAGTAGAGCAGTATTGGGGAAGGGTGACGCAGTGCCTACGTCATCAAGGGTGAGTTGGGAAGAGGCAACAAAAAAGCTAAGGAAGGAAAAAGAAACCTCACATAGAGCCACACAATAGTTGGGGGGGCTAACGTAGTTAGCTGAGGAGGCTGGGTTGCTGGTGTCGGGATTGCGTAGAGCTTACGAGATCTCACCTTCAGGTTGTTGGGGTTTAGAAGGTTGCAGGAATATTGCAGAGTGGAGCTGGTGAGTGACTGTAGTTAGAACAATACCTGATAGAGCAAGGGTAGAGGAATTGCTACTAAGGGTTTCTAGCTGAGGAACTTGGATCAATGGTGTGGCTGCACAAGATGATCAGAGTAGGGGGCATCTCGACAACGATAGAAGGATTTCTAGGAGGGAAATGAGGACTCAGAGGTAGTTGAGAAGAGAACTTCCAGATCGGAAGTAGAGACTTAGAGGAGTCAAATAGAGAACTTCTAGGAGGGAAGTAGAGTAGCATCATGGCACTACAGGGAGTAAGAGATTAGGATAGACTGGACGGAGCATCGAACTTCCCAGTTTGGCAGGCCAGAATCTTATCTGTACTTGACAGGAATCATGTCAAGAGCTTAGCCTTGAAGGTAAAAGCTATCCTAGTCAATCCTAATGATAATGACAAGTACGAGGAAGCGATGGCGAGGGCCAAGAGAAATATCCTTGACAGGGTCAAGGATCATGTTGTACCACACAAAGGCAAGAAGGTAATGACATTTGAGATGTGGGAGGCTCTCAAGAAGCTATACCAGCATACTTTTGTGCAAAGAAGAATGTTGCTTGAGAATCAATTGAGGTAGTATCAAATGAAGAAGGGAGAACCAATTGATACCCTCCTCGAAGGACTGAATGAGATCCGTGATCAATTGAATGCTATAGAGGCAACACCAGATCAAGAGCTAATGGTGAGGATAGCCCTGAATGTCGTCTTAGAAGACTGGGAAGTATTTTTCCTAAGTATACTGGGGAGAGGTACACTTCCACCTTGGGATGAGATTTGGGAAACTCTTCACCAGGAAGAGGTCAGACGGTAGTTGGAGATGGATAGTAGTAGCAAGGGGATCAAAGTGAAGCAGGAGGAGGAAGATGTGACCCTAGCATCTGAGGGAAAGCAGGAAAAGCAGAAGAAGAAAGATCTCTCCAAGATCAAGTGCTTCCACTGTGGGGAGTTGGGTCATTATACGATGTTGTGTCCGAGAAAGAAGAGTAAGGGAGAGTCTTTTGAGACTAAGGCAACGATAGCAAGGGAAGAGAAGTAAGTTTTGACAGATGATGACTGTGCAATGAGTGCACACGACCACTTAAGCGAAAGTGGGGAGACATCAAGATGTAGTTAGGGGAACTACAGGTGATGAGGGGTAGGATCCTCAAGGTACCCAGCCTCATGGATTAGACCTTGATATGGGAGCCTCGAAGAGGAGTAGTAGGATTGGCTGATGTGGGTAGAGATGGATGCAGATGGAGTGACAGAGAGAGCTACAATGCAAGAATCCTAAGACTGTGTGAGGATAGTAGGCTGCAGTAGTGCGAGAGGCATATGAGTGTTGCACTAGTGCAGGATGGCAAAAACAGGTGCGCAATGGTGCAAGATGCAGGGAGTTGTTGTAGTAGTGCATAGGTTAGAGAGGGAGAACTTGTCAGCGGCAGAGGGAGCTTCAGCATCAGTGGGTGTTTCTAGCTCAATAGGGAGGTCAATTGGGAGATTAGATACTTACTTTTCAGTAACTAAGTTGCAACATAGCAAAGGGCAACATGATGCAACAAGGTGAGACGAGGTGTAGTGCAGATGTAGTGCTGGGAGAAAGGACTAACAACAACACTGATGCAAAGGGATTTGTCTTAAAGATGCAGCAGCGGCAGTGGTAGAACCATGGTAGCAGTAGAGGATGTAGTAGTGCAAAGGATGTTAGGTAGGAAGACCTAGCATCGGCATAGGTACTGATGCCGGATGATCAAAGTAATACTCACTGAGGAGTATTGTTAGAGCACAATCCTCGCTAAGAGGGAGTGTTGATTTGGGGTAGCATCGTATGTTCTCAAGCCATGAAATTTGTTGGAGAGGTAGGGGTACATGAGATCTCCAATACCCAGAAAGGGTTTGGTAGATTCTAGACAAATCGGGAGATATTGAAATAACTAATATTTTTGATTGAGTCCCTAAGTCTAAACTTAGGGAAAATAAAATATTAATGTGTATTAATATGAATCTGTGTTAGAATGGTCCAAAATACATGGATCAAGCCATATTTAATCTTTTTCATTGATTAAGGACTTAATCTTGGCCATTGATATGTCAACAGGAAAATTATAAGAGGAGGCTTGAGGGTCACTTGGAGAGCACACTAGAATGATCAGTCATTCTATTCTCTAGAGCAGGGTTTGCTAAGAGAGATAGCATTAGTAATCAGGAGATGCAACTAAGGGGAATTTGAGTACAAAGAGATAGAGAGGCAGAGATAGTGTAGGGAGAGCAGTGGAGTAGCGAGGGAGAGTGACACAGCCAGCCAGGGCTCACGCAGAGGTAGTTGGGAGCTACGCAGAGCCTCATAGAGGCCAACGTTGTTGATGTAGAGGGCTAGAGGGCTGATGTAGGGTATCCCAGGGCTGACGCATACTCATCTGGGGTGGGACAAGGCCACCATGGGACATAGAGCGGCTAATGCAGTCCAAAGAGATGCCAACGATGGGGTTTCTGGGGAAGATTCGTGTTGAGTAGCTGTTGAAAGGATTAACTAGGGTTTCAGCCAGGAGATTTGTGAGAAACTGAGAGGTATTACTACCAAGGAAATTCTCTATTGGGTAGGCTATTTTCGGCACCCAGATTGTACTTTGATATTGCTTAATAAGAAAACCCTCAGATAATTGCACCGATTTTCCCACATTGGGTTTTTCCGCGGACATTAGTCCAAAAATAATGGTGTCATATGGCATGTTTGTTTCTGTTTCTTTTAGTTGTTGATCTGTAATATGTTGAGCATCCACTAGTGTTTATTTTTAGTATTTACATTGTAAATAACTTGTTATGTAAAATAACAAGTAGGTTGGAATAAATCAGTTAAAGTGCATGAATGCCTTTTAACTAAGTAAACACAAAACCAAGCAATCGAGAAAGTTAAAGGGAAATGGAAGCACTTTGGGCCCAATGAAGCTACATGGGTGATGGTGGATCATATGCGGACTATGTATCATGCCTTGTTTTCCGGCTAAGGCAAATCAACTTGACATGGTGGTTTGGTATTTTCTTATGGTGGGTTGGTATTTGCTTATGGTGGTTTGGTATTTTCTTGATGGTGGTTTAATATTTGCTTATGTTGTTTTATTATATGATTTATGGTAATTGATATATGCTTTATGATAGTTGATATATGCTATATCATTTTTTGATATATTCCTAAATATGGTATCAGTACATGTTTGATATATGTTTTGGTATATATATATTTTTTATGATGTTGCTATATGTACAACTGTGTATGGATGTAAATATCGTAACAAGTTGTATTATAAAGCTCCACTATGCGGTATGGGTGTCATGTTATTATGCTATCATGTGGTGATGTTATCATGATGTTATGATGTTATATGAGTTGGAACTCAGCAGGATGATCATTGTAAATATTGTAATGAGCTTTGTTATAAAGACCCACTATGCTATATGTTGTAATGTTGTCATGATTTTCTTCTCTTGAGCAGATATTTCATTGTAAATACTGCATCGAGCTGTGTTATAAAGCTCCATGAGCATTATGTATTCTTTTAGCAGGTTGTTGAGGTATATGTGTGATTGAACATCGAGGACGGTGTCCCCCTAGGGGGAGGATTTTGTAACAAAGCTGTTGAAAATTCCATGTAATAAAGTAGGAAACAATAACCATAGATGAATGGGAAATTTATTCCAAGTTGAATGTTGGGCCACACATCCTAAGGGGCATTTGTTTGGTTGTTTATGGTGAAGGAAATTGGAAAAGGAAATAACTAAGGCATAAAAAGACATTTTGGCACATTTATTTATGAAAATAATGGAAATTAGGAGAAAAAGGAGATGAAAGGTCAAAGGTTGCATGTGAGGTGGAAAATGAAGGAAAATAATGGAAATTAAAGAAAATAGAGGCCTCATTCATAAAAGGGCTTCTTAGGATCACTTGGCTACCTTTTGTTAGTTTAGCTTTAGAGCTCTCTCATTAATCTCTCTCTCTCTCATGCTCTTGGACACTTAGAGTTTTCTTGGAGCACTTTGGTATTGGAGAAAGAAATGCAAAGAAAGCAAGAGGAATCAAAGATCAAGTACGAAAAGGCATGATCAAGAAGCTACAACAGAGTTCATTACAGGTATCAACTTGCATGTGTATTTTCCTTTCTAGACTTGGCATGCATGGGATTGCATGTATTTCTTTCTACCCTGGAATGGGTGTTTCTAGGTGTGATAGTATTTTTAGCTTAGCCTTGCCATTTCTAGATAGATTTAGTGAGATGGTTTCTGTCATGCGGTTTGTGTGGGATGGATGGATTGGATTAGAAAGCTGAGTGGGGTAGATCTTCGAATTGACAAACAGATGGTGGTAGTGGTCCCTGAATTAGACTGAGGATGCATGAATCCACTATCCTATTAACCCTTGAACCAAACTGTGGGTTGCGGTAAAGCCAGATTGTGTGCCTCGGTGGGCCTAGGAATCCTTGCCAATGAATGGAGGGATATACGGGAAAGACAAGAGGTTGATTCTCTCTTCATTGGGCTTAGTGATTTTGGGATGGAATGCATGTTAATTCATGGAGATTATGTATAGATGTAGGGCCTAGTGATCTTTGGAACAGATTCTAGTTTCATAGTAAAGCCTGAGAGACTAGGAGGCACTCAAATTCCTCACGGTGT
This sequence comes from Pinus taeda, assembly GCA_000404065.3. Lineage (NCBI taxonomy): Eukaryota > Viridiplantae > Streptophyta > Pinopsida > Pinales > Pinaceae > Pinus > Pinus taeda. The sequence continues at coordinate 321,639 of APFE030508588.1, read as the reverse complement.
AGGTGGAGAACTCCAGTGCCATCCACATTGATTGGTGTTTGATGTGTTCTATGAGTCCCACATTCATGCTTGGAATGTGGCACGGGGATTATTGGATGAAGAGATACTTGGCTCAACCAATATATGGTCGGGTGGAACATGGTAGTCCCATCTCTAGTCGGTTCATTGCATTGATTAATGAGAAATTCATTCCATTGATTTTCATGTGTAAATGTACTAGTGTTTGCATGGATTTTGATGGCTGATATGTTTATTGTAATTCTGTTCCTATATTGCTGGATATATGTTCATTTTATGGTAGCAACTATGTTTGGCTCTCAGCATGTTTTTACTTGCATTTGAATGGATATTGTATCTATGACCTAATAAGTGATAAGGAAATGACATGAGGAAATAATGCTTCATGGAAATTCTCAAATAATTAAGAGATCCCTACATCTAAATCTGTTGTTTACACCTCTAGGTTGCATGTTAATGATATGTTTGATGAAAATCTGCCATGACTAGTAGGGGTCTGGTTAAGGCCTTGATCAACTATTTACTTTTGCATCATTGTTTCCCTATACTTTACTTAATTATGAGATTTCATTCCATTATGGGCAGTAGCCTAGTTTTGAGCCCTAAAAAAGTGGCTCAAAGCTTGAAGTCACCGACACAAAACTAACAAGCTTGGACCATAGTCAATGGCAGGAAGGCCTGTGGGAGTGACTTTAGATCTCTGGTCACTTCCTTGCCCATAGAATGAGAGCGACTGAGCCTTAGATTGACCAAAACAACAATGGGACCTAGGAACTGGCTGTCTGAGTGGCTGACTTGTCTCCTGAGGGTTTTGTTGATGGTGTTGGATGGATGCATGTGATATTTCATCAATTTCCACTTCCTTAACGTTACCTGTTACACGAAAATATCGTCACCTTGATTATTTGCAGTCGGTGTAGGCCTATAATCACCTATACCAGCTTCCTAAGCAAGTTTTAAACCTCAGCTCTTCAAAACAAGCTTGAGAAAAGAGAGAAAGACATAGAAAAGCAATATAACTCTGGTTCCACACTTTCTCTTAGCTTTTCCTGCGGGCCCGCACCTTTTGTTCAAGATATCTGCGTACTTATATGCTTTGTATGTAAAGGGGAGGGTGCGTACCCCTGTAAAAGTCAAAAGGTGCAATTTTTATCTTAAAAAACTCATCTTGGGTTGATTCTAGAGTTTTCTAGAAGGATTT
>APFE030508588.1:306057-317495 GCA_000404065.3 Pinus taeda | reverse complement strand
ATCACCAACTAGTGTTTTCAGTCCGGAAAGTTACTGTTTGTGTGTGTCTGATCTCTTAGATTCTTTAGGCGTGTGCTTCAAATTTGTTTGGTTCTTTAGAGACTTTAGGTGATTTCATTGAGATTTTACTTTGTTTGCGTGTGAAGTAATTAAAAGCTTTTAGCTATGGCTAAATTACCGAGACATTCCCATAGACTTCGGGGTGAATCCCCTGAGTTTGTTAATGTGGCGGATTTACTAAGGACTTCTCATAGAATTCGGGGTCAACCTCGTGAAGAAATACCCAGCTACCTTAAAGGCTTGAGAGTTCTCGTATCTCCCAGTAGCGGTAGAAATCAATCACCTGAAGAAGGAGAACCTTCTTTGGTAGAATATTCTGATTCTCAACTCGTAGTAATTTCAGAGGTTACTGGTAGCATTGCGTCTACTAGTGATATAGGTGAAGAACCTGACGTGTCTGAACCCAAACCTGAAGTTGCTCCAAATTCCGTATCAGAGTTTGTTTCTCCGGCTCCTAGTGATCCTTGTTTTCCTAGGGTAGAAACCATAATTACCCAAGATCTTCCCGCTGTACTCATATCGATTGAAGAACTTGCTATTGCGGATATCGAAGAAACCTTCCCTTTTCCTGATAATCGACCTATTTTAGAGTTTAGGGAGCGTGAATCGATTTTTTATAGTCCGCCTAGGAGTACTGATTAGTACCATTCATTGACCAATATTTTAGAAAATCCGAGACTCAGTTTTACACCACCTCACATTTTTTATCACCCTTCACCTAGAGGTCATTTTCCTACATTGAATATGTCTAGTCCGTCATCCATGTATTCCCGATCTTCGGAAGCCTATTTATATGGCGGTCCGTCTGTTCCTGTTGGGTATCAATCCATTTTTGGTACTTTTTTAGGAGCGTCTCCTCATCCTATCGAACAAAAGTTGTTAACTGGAAGTAGTGGTCCTAAACAGTTGAGTGCAGAAGAAATTCTGATGATGTCAGGTCAACCTCAAGGCAGTCAGTTACCGCCTGGGGGGAAACCTCAAGGTACTCAATATGCACCTGGGGGGCAACCTCAAGGTACTCAATATCTGCCTGGGGGGCAACCTCAAGGTACTCAATTTGCACCTGGGGGTCAACCTCAAGGACAGTACATACCTACAGGGCAGTACATTCCTCAAGGTCAACCCCAGACCCAATATGTACCCCAAGGTCAACCTCAGTACCAGTATGTACCCCAAGGTCAACCTCAATATCAGTATGCACCCCAAAATCAATATCCTTATCTACCTCAAGGTCAACCCCAGTATCAGTATGTGCCTCAGGGTTATCAACCCCAAGGTCAATATCAACCTCAAGGTTACCAACCGCCTTCTGGTCAACCGTATTATCAATCTTACCCTCAACTCGGTTATGGTCCTCAGTATCCTCAAGGTAAATACCACAGAACGAATTGGGTGTGGGATCCATCTCAAAATCAACAGGTTTTGCAACCAAATGTGCAGTCGTCATCCCAACCTGGACAGGTCGATGGTTCATCTCAGCAACCCATCCAGTCTACGGCTCAAACTTCTGCATCTTCTGTAGTTTCTCAGGCTGGGCCTAGTACGCCTCGTACTCCGCCTCAAACGTCTGCTGCGACTACTACAACATCTTCTCCATCTACCCCACCTTCTTCTGCAGTATCAACAGCTCCGGTTTCTACTATTCCTACATCTTCTCCTCAGACCTCTTTACCTCAGTCTGGACCTACGGTCCAGACTTCGGTCTAGATGCCTCTAGGAAGTACAGTTGTTACTTCTCAACCTCAATTTGTTCAACCTCCGTACCGGGGACAGTACCAACCTCAATATGGTCCTGCTGCGCAGCAACCAACCTATCAGTATCAACCGTACCCTGGGTATACATATCAACAACCTTTGCAACCCCAGTATGGTCCGGTTAATCCTGGTTTTCCAGGAGGTCAAAATATCCCAAATGCAATTCCCATTCCGAGTTATCCTAGATATCCTCCTCCTGGGGCTGGTTTGCAGACCCCAAGTTTCAGAGACCCTAATCGTCAGTTACCATTCATTAAAAATTTGGATTTACCTGACTTGACGTGCCTTACGAACGATCCAATCAATTATCTTCCGTATTGGCCGCCAATGCCGCATAAGTTGCCCAGTGACATTCCAAAGTTTGAAGGTAAACCTGGAGAGGATCTGTCTAATCATGTGAGGACTTATCACCTCTGGTGTGCATCCAACTCCATTTCTGATGATTCTATTCGTTTACGTTTGTTTCAACGCACTCTAGTTGGTCTTGCGGCCAAATGGTATATCGAACTATCGCGAGCCACTTTTTATAACTTTAGTCAGTTAGCTACCTCGTTTTTAACTCATTTTCAGTTGCCAGTCAGATATGACAATGGCACGAAGTTATTAACTTCATTAAAGCAGTCGACGTCCACTCACATCTCCGATCATATCCATGAATGGAGGCGTCGACGGCGTTTAGTGAAGGTTTATATCCCGGATCAAATCTTAGCTGAATGGTTCGTAAAATCCTTGTTGCCTAAGATCACTGAAGATGTAGCTAAAGCCGGAGTAGTTACTGAAGAGCAAGTCATTTCTCAGGCCCAGTACCTTGACTTAGTTTACACTCAGTCGGGTACTTTACACGAAAAGATTCCCAACCTACCTAGTCAAAATCAAATTGTTGCTGCTCCTTCAGGATCTCATGCCGCTGATAGTATGATTGGCACGGTGAATACTAAAAGTAAGAAGAAATCTTATAAGAATTCTTCTCCGATAATAACCTTGCCAGATTCCCCGACAGGAGAATCTTCCTCGGAACTTTCCGTCGATATTCACGTTGTAGAATCTTCTACAGCGAAACCTGAAAACGGTGGTAAAAAGAAAGGGAAGAAGAAGAAAGATAAAGAGAAAAATCCAAAGGAGAAACCTGAAAAAGCGGAACCCTCTGAAGAAAAACGGAAACCTCGTTATCCGTGTCTCATTTGTGATGAAGACCATTATACGAGAGACTGCCCTCATCGGGCGAAGGTTGCAAAGATCAACAAAGGTTCCCAAACTCTTGCTGTCTTGAAGGATCCTTTTCCCGCTCAAGATAGTAAGATGATCGGTTCATCCTCTAGTGCCAACGAAGAACCCATCTTGATGATGTCTCATGTACGGATTGCAACTCGATCGGAAGATTATGGTACTAAAAGTCTTGTTGATGGAAAAGAAGAAGAATCTTCTTAGTCCAATCCATCAACCTCAGCTCCCGGTTCCGATCCACTACAGATCGAGAAACCTAACCCAGATTTCGTAATCAAACCGCCCACTAAGGGTGTACTTCAGAGATCTGCTTTCAATCCACATGCGAGGGTAGCTCAGAATTACAACATTGTTGAGGATTTAGCTGTTTCACCCTCAGCAATGTCGGTTTTGGAAGTGCTGCAATCATGTCCAGCATAGCACAAATTACTTCTTTCGGCTATAGGAGCTGTTGACATTCAGGACCCGAACCTAATAATTTTTGATCTAGAAAATAGTGCGCTGCGTCTCCCCCATCAAATGGCTGTCCAGATTCCAGTGATAGTCAAAAACAGACCTGTTCATAGGACTGTGATTGATGAGGGAGCTTCCACGTGCATTATGTCGATACAGTGTTGGAGATCGCTTGGTTCTCCTTCACTCAACCAATCCCCGACAATTCCTAAGGCCTTTGATGGCCGTGGGTTCCATCCATTCGACATTTTACAGGATCTACCTATAGGGGTTGAAGGCAAAACCGTTAGTCTAGATGTGGAAGTGGTTGATTCCCCTCTAGATTACAACCTTCTCTTGGGTCGTAGTTGGTCTTACGCTATGACAGCTGTTGTCTCATCGGTCTTTGGGCTCATCAAGTTTCCTCATAATGGAAATATCATAACTATAGACCAGTTGTCATACTTTTCATCCGACCCAGCCTCTGCTGAGAGTATTCAGCACGTTGGCAAAGCGACGATCCCTTATAGGGATGTTGGTGTAGGGTTAGTTAAAGATTCCGGTTTACTGGGCACTTTTCCTTTCCCTCCTATCAACGCATCGTCTTCTACTGCGACAATTCATATGATTTCATCAGGAACTATTGCTAATGATGATCTTTGGATCATTCCTTCTGAAACTGAGTTAGACTCATTTGGTACTCATATGCCTTTGAGTCCGTATGAATTTTCATATCAGACTGTGTAGTCACTTTCCAACCCAATATCAACCCAAATCGACTTAATGAACGAAGTCCATGAAGAATCATTTTCAACATCAACCTCAGAATTAGAACCGTTTTCTGAACTTGTTCAATCAGATGAGCAAATTTGTGAAATCCTATGTGTTGATCAGTTACCATGGGAAGATCTACATCATAGATCTTCGTTCTTACCCGAGAGCGATCGTTTTGAAAACGATTTTTCATCATCTTTACAGCTGAATAGTTTAAGGACGATCAGAATCAATGAAACATCCTCTGGAGGTTAAATTTGGGAATTATTTCAACCATTCCCCTGACATTTCAGTTAAACCTGGAATAATTGAAAACATTCATATAGGTGCCTCTTGTACAGACGATGAAATCAAAACATACAAGGCCCTATTTCAAGAATTCCGTGACATGTTTGCCTGGTCTTATGAGGAAATGCCAGGAATCGATCCAGAAATCATAATTAATGAAATTAAAACCTACCCGGACGCTAAACCCGTTCGGCAACGTTTGCATCAGATACACCCGAGAAAAGCTGCTGCGATTAAAGCAGAAGTTGAAAAACTATTGAAAGCAGGTTTCATTTATCCGATCCCGCTAACGGATTAGGTATCGAATATTGTTCCCATGAATAAAAAGTAAGGGACAATAAGAATCTATATCGACTATAGGGATATTAATCGAGCATGTCCAAAAGACAATTACCCTACACCCTATATCGATCAAATTATTGATGATTGTGCCGGCAGTGAAATTTCTCATTTATGGATGGTTTTTCGGGCTATAATCAAATCAATATTCTGCCTACCGATCAACCAAAAACGGCATTCATTTGTCCTTGGGGAACATTTGCTTATTGCAAATTACCTTTCGGCCTTAAGAACGCCGGCGTAACTTTTCAAAGGGCTATGTCTTACGCATTTTATGATATAAAACACATTATGCAACCTTATCTCGATGATTTGCCTGCTCATTCCTTACATCGAGCTGATCACCTTGTCCATTTACGAGTGATCTTTATGAGGTGTAGGCATTATTGGATTCAGTTGAATCCCCACAAGTGTGTTTTTTGCATCGAAACGAGTCGATTACTGGGATTTGTGGTTTCAAAAGCCGGCATTCGTGTCGATCCTTCGAAGGTCGAAGCTATAATCAAATTGCCTCCTCCTTCGAGTCTTCGCCAACTCCAAAGTTTGCAAGGGAAAGCAAACTTTTTATGTTGCCGAGATTACGAAGGGTTTTACCCGGTTGTTGAAACAAAGTGCTTCATTCTTTTGGGATGAGATAGCTCAAAAATCTTTTGATGCGTTAAAACATGCATTGACCCATGCACCGCTGTTGCATCCTCCCAACTACAATCAGGATTACTACTTGTATCTCGCCGCTTCCTATTCCACCATTGGGATGGTATTAGTTCAGGAAGATGAATTCAGTACGGAACATGTGATATATTACCTTAGTCACACGTTGAATCCCACTGAGTTAAAATATTCACATGTGGATGGCAGCTGTTCAAGCTGTCCAACGATTTCGTCATTACATTTTACTACGCAAAACTACAGTCATTTCTGATTGCAACCCCATGATCTATATTTTGACCAAACAATGGCTGGGGGGCAAGTACTCCAAATGGATTGTCATCTTGCAGGAGTTTGATTTGGAATTTGAAAAATCCAAGTCAAAGAAATCTTTAGTTTTCATGGAACTTATGTGTGACTTTCCCTGTGTTGATTCCGAAACTGTGGCGGAGGAGCCCATTGTGGACGAATCCTTGTTTCTGATTAGCACTTTAGATCCATGGTATGGAGATATCATCACTTATCTCCAAACCCAAACCTTTCGGCCCGATCTTTCACGATCCGATCGTCGAAAATTCCGATTCCAATCCCAGCAATAAATAATTATTGGAGATACTCTTTATCGCCTGGGGGCAGACTCTATTTTTCGACGTTGTCTCACTCATGAGGAAGCCGAGAGGGTATTAAATGACTGTCACTCTGGAGCGTGTGGCGGTCATATGTCTAGGTATGCCACTGCCCAAAATATATTGCGCGCTGGCTATTTATGGCCGTCTTTGTTTAAAGATTGTATTACTACGGTTCGAAAATGCCACAATTGTCAAATTTTTGATCGAAAGATGCGCGCTCCACCTACTCCTCTTCACACTATAATTGCTGTTGGTCCTTTGGCCAAATGGGGTATCGATTATATTACATGTAACCCTCACTCGGCCAAGGGGCATGTGTACATTATCCTCGCGGTAGATTATTTTACTAAGTGGGCCGAGGCGATGCCTACATTTGAGGCAGACAGAAAAACAGCTGCAATTTTCATATTCAATCATATAATTGCTAGGTTTGGTGTTCCACAAGCGATTATCACTGACCATGGGCTTCATTTTTGAAATGTTATGATGACAGAACTTGCAGACCAGCTTGGCTTGCGTCATGACAGTTCAACTCCTTATTATCCACAAGCTAATGGTATGGTTGAAGCCATCAACAAAGTCCTAGTCATCATGATCTGACGGATCTTTGGGATTCATCGGTCGAACTGGCATAACATGTTATTCTCAGCGCTGTGGGCATACCGAATCTCAGTCAAAACATCAACAAGGTTCACTCCTTTCCAAGTAGTTTATGCTTTGGAAGCCGTGCTACCTATTGAATGCGAAATCCCATCATTGCGAATGGCCATCGAATTACTTCCAGCTACTTCTGAAGAGGAAAAACGTTTATTATACTTAGCTCAGCTAGATGAGAATCGTCGCGATGCTGCATTAGTGATCGAATCTCATGCCAAACGTATTAAGGCTCAGTATGATCGAAATGTAACCCCTCGAAATTTTTCAGAAGGAGATTTAGTCCTTTTGTACGATCAAGAAAATGATAAATTGGGCGCTAGAAAATTCGTGCCTATGTGGCATGGTCCCTTTGTTCTCAAGCGAAAGCTAGCGAAAGGGGCCTATGAGTTGGTAGAATTTGACGGGGTCTCTTTAGGTAAACCTAGAAATGGTCTTTACCTGAAAAGATATTATGCTTAAAGCGAGTGTGGAGATTTTTAGTTAGGTTAGTTTTTCTTCTAGCTGGTGTGTTTTCGATTAAAATGTGCTTAGCTTAAAGATTGAGTTTTCCGTCGTTATTCCTGCTTATCTTGGTTTTACGTTTGATGTCGCAGATGTCGACGCCTCTTCAAACATATATTGGTTATGCTGATGGCGCTTGTCATAGTACACAAAATATTTCTTCCGTAGCTTGGGTTATCTATTCACCCTCTGACGAGTTGGTATCTATGCATGGGGTAAGCCTCGGTCAAACAACGAACAACATTGCAGAATATAGTGCAGTGGTGGAGTTATTATCTGAATCAATTTCATTCGGGATTCGGAGTTTGATAGTGAGGTTGGATTCTGAACTCGTTGTATTACAGCTTAATAGAGTATACGCCATTAGAAATCCAGTTTTATTAAGATTATTTTTGAGAGTGCGTCTCTTGGAACGTGAATTTGATTACATTGAATATCAGCATATTCCAATATCTTTAAATACATTAGCAGATGCAGTTGCTTCTCTAGTGTTAAGTAGACATGTGCGATAATCATACAAGTAAATTTAAAAACATTCCATAACATGTTTAACAACACAAGTTAGTAATAACGATATCATATATATATAGGAGTGTGTCAAAAAATACATCGTCTTCGATCATAGGTTGAAAAACACCTTATGATCGGAAAAAATGATAAGTACAAAAAGTAAAATGTCACATGTGACTACATAAGCAATCATCCCATCACTGGTGATGATCTCAATACGAAACCACTGCATGAGCCACCTTACAAAGGAACCTCCTAAAAGGTCCTGGGACTCCAATCACATAGCGCTGAAGTCGACGAGGAATGTCGTCTATGCTCGTCTAAGGAATATCCCCTGTTAGTCGCTCTAGGAGACTCTCCAACTCAGCCAAGGTCTCTGCTGACTTGTCCTGTGGGGCTGGAGCTGGTGCAAGTGGTTGCCTTCTCTCAAAAGGCCGGAGAGCGGCTGGTCGCTGTGGACCCACATCTGCATTTCAAAACATTATTACTATCACTTTTGAGATGATATAAAAATAAATAAAAATTAACATTAGAAAAAGTTGAAAATGATTACCTGAGTCATCCCACTACTCTCCTGGAGGAAGGGCCATGTCTGGGTCACCACGAAAATCAATCCTAGTATATGGAAAGTCCTGGATAGAAAAGACTTGATGTTCCAACCACTGGAAGAACTCAGGTTTGAACCGGATGACCTCGGTCCCCTCGTCAGGGTGAGGGGCCATAACTGCAACCAATCACATCAGTCTAGGCTCTCGGGGATGCCCGGGTACAACTTTGAGGTGCTGCGGGATGAGCATTGGAATCTGCTCCAGGCCAAAGCTGACGACTATAGCATCATAACCAAAAGTCTTTAGTCGCCCGTTCTTGGCCCTAGTCAATTGGCCCTTCACGTTGGCCAACACAGCATCGCACTAGTTGAAAACGGTGCCCTAAAAGCAGTCGACTGCCATCCGCATCTGGGATCCGGTGGCAATCTGTAAAGCAGCAGCCCCGCAAAGTCGCGTAACAGTGAATGCAATTAATTTCAATTCAAGAAGGGTTATTTATTTGATATCTATACCCTTGTCTCGAGACTGCCTGTTGCAGTATTCTAGTCGAAGGCTATCGACGGACTGGCCACCCGCCCTAGCCCCAAACAGGGTCAAATCAATGCCTCTCTTAGGCAAACCGGTCAAAAAATATATGTCTGCCGGCTCAATCTCGAGCTAGTGGCCACCAATCAAAAAGCACTGGTCCTGAACGCTCCACCTGTCAAACATCCACTGCAAAAAGTCCACTTGAGCCCTCATGCCAGGAATGGCCCAGTATTTGTACAGCCCACACGCCCTCAATGCATCAAGCGAAGGTTGATGATTCCATGCGGCTGCATCCACATCCTCGTGCTTGCGTTCTCTCCAATCCAGCATGATGTACTCCCTACATCAAGCCAAAAGAATACTTAGCATGCTAGAAAAGTTTTTTGTTGGTCCAATTTTGAGGATTCTTGGCTTGAAACCCTTGCACGGGGGTACGCACCCTGCCTTTAGACACAGTGCATGGGACTGCACTTTGTCTAAAGGGAAGGTGCGGACACCGACCTTTTTCCTAATGGAGAAAAAGTCGGGGTCCATAGGTTAGCAGTGGTGGACCTGCGTACCCCAAGCGCGAGTTTTTCGCCCAAAAACCATCCTAAAAAATCAAATAAATGACTAAAATGAAAAACTAAACGGATGAAAAACAAGAGGAGGATGATGTGGATTACCTGGTGAAGACGACGTCCGATTTCGACGATTGGATTCTCCGCAATCCTCTTGGGAAGTTTTCAAGGCAAAAGCACTATTTCCTCACCCAAATCACAAATGGTAAAAATGAATGGTAAAGCCTCCTTTTTATAAGTTTTTTGAGTAAATAAATGCAAATTTGTTTATGTTTCACTTTAAAAAGGTATTTTTTCAACATTTTTATCTCTTTCAAGCAGGTATGAGTAATGTTCGTGTTTTTGTGCAAGATAACAGGATTATTCAGGCGAAATTGATCATTTTCAACCAGAGTCACCTTTTAAGCCCTTTTTTGACTCCTAAAACATGAAAAGATTACCGAGTTTCTCTTTTAAACTCGTTAAAATGGAATTAAAAGACGATCGATTTACAACTCTTTTTTCGACTGTAAAAACATAAAAAGATCGCCGGATTTTTGTCGTTTCAAATCTGATATTGGTTATAAAACGACGTGTCCTTGGTCGTTTTTTTACTTTTTCGGATCAAAGACACTAATAACGAAAAGTACTCCCTTGTCGTAAAAGATCAAGTGGTTCTCTCAAGTATTATTTTATACTTTTTCGGGCTTGGGAGACACAAATTTACGAAAAAGTCAAACCCTGGAGTCTTTTTTAGTCTTTTCAGACTCTCTAAAAATGAAAAACGCTGAGTTTTTCCTATACTGGACTCGTTAAAATTCGACAGTAAAGGACCTGTTCCATTACAAACAGGAACGAACCTCTCCTTCTTAGTGTTCGCATTTAAACTAAGTTGGACTCACCCGAAGGGTGAGCTTATAATCGAGCATATGTTATCCTCCTCAAGCTTGTAAAAAATAAAGAGGTACTTGCCAGAAATGGTGGGGGAAAAGAGAGAAAAACGAGTTTGTTTGTCATACTTTATAACCACTCTTGAACACGACACTTTCATTCACCTGGGTTGGGAAATCCTTTACCTAACAGTTGATCGAACCATATTGAAAGTCTTCAGCCGGTTTCTGGGTATTAACTTTGGGTCAATCATCACCAAACCATCTGTCATGTCGTTATGTGTTCAAGAGCTCAGTGCAAATAAGCCATTCATCTGCAAAATGTCTGTCATCCATCTTGACCATCCCTGAGTCAGTCCTTGCAACTAAATTTCTTGAACTTGATCTATGATTTCGTGTCGTGAGCTTGCTTACGACGGATCACTTTCTATCGACTCCGACTCATTATCTATAAAGATGATCTAGGAATCGTCAGTACCTTGGGATCCGCATGCCTCAATGGCAGGTTTCTCGCCTTTGATGACAGTTTACCTCATTGACTTTCGATCAAAGGATTCCGTGACATGTTCGACATCAACACATCTTATCACATTTCATGGATTGTGCTGAGTACTTTGAGGGCCATTGTCATCATTGGTGGTTTCTCTCACGCTTGTTAACAGTTTACATCATTGACTGGTAATCAAGCGGTTTCTACCATGTTCGACTTCGACACATTCAATCACATGGTTAGAATCGTACTATTCGGGACGTAGAAATGAAGACCCTGGATCTAGTTTTCCACTATCCAGGTTGCGAGGAATTTTGCATTCATTATATTATGAACTATTCATAAACAGATGGCTGCGTCCATACTGTGTCCACATGTGTCTGTACTTATGATGTGTTACGAGATCATTCCTATATCAGAGCAGTAGTTAGTCTCCTAGCCAGTTAGTCTTCTAGCCAGTTTTCAGTCTCTTAGTCAGTTTTTATCTGAGCATGGGAATGCCTACCTCAGTGATGATATGATCTCATATATATATTTTGCATTGAATGTTTTTACAGGTTCCAACCGGGCTCTCCGTAAGATGATCCTCGAAATGATAAAGCACTTCACTCTTCCTATATGAAAAA
>APFE030508588.1:222937-306047 GCA_000404065.3 Pinus taeda | reverse complement strand
TGACGCTGACTTCGGGTTGGTTGAGACTGGTCTGGGACCAGTGGTACATACTCTGAGACTGACTTTGAGTTAGTATGATACATCCTCGATCATTTATTCTTCTTCATAATTCGGATAGAAGCAGAGCAGAATAGAACAATGCAAGAGCAAAGTTGTTACACAAAAATATCGTCACCTTGATTATTTGTAGTCGGTATAGGCTTATCATCACCTATACCAGCTTCCTAAGCAAGTCTTAAACCTCAGCTCTTCAAAACAAGCTTGAGAAAAGAGAGAAAAACATCAAAAAAGCAATATAACTCTGGTTCCGTACTTTCTCTTACTTTTGCCTGCAAGCCCGCAACTTTTGTTCAAGATATCTGCGTACTTATACGCTCTGTATGTAAAGGGGAGGGTGCATACCCCTGTAAAAGTCAAAAGGCGCAATTTTTATCTTAAAAAAACTCATCTTGGGTTGATTCTAGAGTTTTCTAGAAGGATTTGTTACGTGGATTGTTCGCTCCAAGTGGTTCATGCATCCCATCATAGGAGGAACTAATCCCTTGTTGAGATGAGCTATCCCTTTGAAGGACGACTCTATCCATTTGAAGGAGGAGCTGGTAACTGATCTCTATTGCACTATAAATTGAGGCATTGGGTCAGTGGCCAGAGAGGTTAGAAGCTGAACTTTTGAGGGTAAATGCTAGTGAAATCAAGACTTCCTACTTGAGCTTAAGGGGAGAGATCACATACCTTTTTGGCCCCATTAGGGAGTGAGTGAAGCTTGTCAAAGTAGAGGAGACTTCTTGTTGGACCCTGGAAGGAGCTTGTACAGCGTCAAGGCAAAGGTTGTAAGGTTCTTTTCTTTTGAATTAATACAATCAAGCTCATTTTTCTCAACAAGTATCTGATGCTATTTGTTTCATGGACTCCTTGACTTTCATGTTAAATATGTTTTATAATCTTGGATATTCAGGTGCTATTTAATTGTTTGCCTTGTTTGTGCTTACAGGTTTGCGACAAAGGAACTTACTTGGATCAAAGAAGCAAAGGCATCTCCGAACTTGCGTTGGACATGAGGTAGGCCCTTAAACACACTTGTTTCCCATTATTTATAAAGCGCATTTAGAGAAAGATAGTGTTTGATTGGTTTGTTTGTCATTAGGTCTTCATTAGATTCTAGGAAGGTCTGTCTTGTCTGCAAGATCAACCGATTCCGCGTGACAAACAATGGAGAACTGAGAATATTACAGGGGAAGAAGAAACCCACATCAGTTAGGATGGTGACAACTATGCAGGGAAAGCATAGTCACAAGAAAGGATGTGTGTTATTTGTCATACATATTTGTAGTGACAACGGTAAGGAAGTTGAGGATGCAGATGTTTTTAGCAGGTACCCAGTTCTACAGTAGTTTCAGGATGTATTTCCTGAGGAGATTTCAGAGTTTCCACCTCACAGGAAGTAGAATTTTCTATTGAGTTAGTGTCAGGGGTAGCTCCAACATCAAAATCACCTTACAAGATGAGCACGCAGTTGCAGTTGAAGGAAATGTTGGACAAGGGATACATTAGGCCAAGTGCATCACCATGGGGCGCATTGGATTGTTTGTGAAGAAGAAAGATGGTACTCTCATATTGTGCATTGACTGCAGGCAGTTGAACAAAGTGACCATCAAGAACAAGTATATGTTACCGAGGATTGGTGACTTGTTTGATTAGTTGAAGGGAGTAGCAGTGTTCTCAAATATTAATCTGAGATCCAAACACCATTAGGTACACATCAAAGAGGAGGACATTTACAAGAATGCCCCTAGATTGAAAACTGTGACGCAAAATTGTGTATTGGATTTGTGGCAAAAGACTTTGAATTGTCTCATCAACAGGCTAAACTCGGATCTATACATAAGACAATAAATTATGACCTATAACATCTGAAGCTTAAACTTAGGGCACTTGGTTGACAACTCATTTTTGAAAGTAGTCTTTTTGACATAGTGTTGGAGTAGTCTAGCGACAAAATTAAAGTTTTTGGATAACATTTTGGCTCGCTTGAAGACACCTTTGGAGTAGAATAAAGCAAATAAGAAACCCAATTGAAGCAGTATTTACAAAATATCTAGGACCACACTTGAAGAGACCTAGAAATGTGTTTGAAGGTGACACTTAAGTCTTGAGCACATTTGAAAGAACATTGAAGACTTGGTTGAAGAAGAACAATTGTGTTTAAAGACTTATTTGGAGCATCTTGAAGTCCTTGTTAAAGCAGCCCTTGGAAGCCCTTATTGAAGTCCTTGTTTGAAGCAACCTTTGGAAGTCGTTGTTGAAGTCTTTTTCGGAGAAACTTTTGAAGGCCATTTGGAGAAGTCTTATTGAAAACTCTTTGCATTGACTTGAGGACTTGTGTAGTTGATCTTGGAGCACCATTGATGATATCCCTTGAAGCAACATTGTAGTGTTTGAAGAAGATTACTTGTGCAATTCTGAAGAGTTTTGAAGACACATATTGAGCCATGTTGAAGATGACCTTGATGGACTAGCCTCTAGAGCATTTTGAAGAATTGTTGAAGTAGATCTTGGAAGGGCTTATTGCAGAAGATATTGGAAGCCTCGGAGAATTATTGAACCCACTTTGAAGAACAAAAGCAATGGGTTGTAGCTCTAGAGTATTGGAGTCCTCAAGAAGACCAGGTTGGAGCCTAAGCCAGATAAGAGGGTTGGAGTCCTCAAGTAGACCAAGTAGGAGCTTGGTGGTATAATATAGGTTGGAGCTTGGTTTGATTGAAGATTGGAGTCTTCATCTAGAGTTGGAACCCTGAAGGACGCGCATAGGTGTGACTGTACAAATTGGAAATTGAATCGTTGTAATAGAGGATTGGAGTCCTCACCATTCGTTAATAAAAATATTTATTTTACTGTTCATTTGTGTGTTTTGTTTTAAGTGATCATAAATGGTGAAATAACAATTGTAAAAGGAAATATATAGATTCAACCCCCCCCCCCCCCCCCCCCCCCTTTAGTATTTCCAACATAAGCCTGCGCCTCGGCACAACAAAATACACAAGAAATGATTACATTGCTTTTTCATGCTTTTATCCATTCAAAGGAGGACTAGTAAGTGGCTCTAAAATTTCAAACTGGAAGTATACTACAACAAACTATTGACAGAGATACATTTTGCAAAACTAGCCCAATAAAAAGACAAACTTACATTAGCAATTCATAATCAAAAGGTAGATGATATTATGTCAAAGATCCATTAAGATTAATCTGCAAATTCTTAGGAGGTCGATTGAGTGCATTGCTTGTGGAGCTTTGAATTTCACTTGTCTCGATGTGTATTTTCAAATCATTTAGTTGTCTGTAGAAGGCATCAATTTTGCCACCATGATGATTAACTTTGTCTTTGAGTTGTTGGAGTTTGTCCACCAAAAAATGATTGTAATAGTTTTTGATGGATTTTCCAGTTCAAATCCATATTCTCAAGGTGTAGCTCTTCAAAATGTTGTGAATGCTTCTTTCCAACCCTATTACCACATGTGATTGTTGGGAATTAATTTTCTGAACGACATTAGACAATTATCAAGGAGAGGGAGCCAATTTCTAGCGAAGACAAGGATCATATGAAGCAAAGGCAACAAGGAAAGGCTAAATCACCAGTGTCAGAGGAAACACTGGGGGAGGTAGATGGAGGCAACTTTAAAACATAGAGAGGACCAGGGGGAGAGATAGAGGGCATAAGCCACTGGTAATACAATAAACAAATAAGATAATACCAAAATGGAAAACAAAGATCGAGAGGTATGTTGTAAGAAGAATTGAAGGAAACTACAAGTGGCAAAGGAAATTGCCTCCAAAAAGGCTGGAAGATACTTGTGAGCTTGAGGTGAGCTGGGTTGCCCATGGAAAATCCGAGGAAGAAAAGCCTGAAGTTGATTGCACTATCTTTGCCTGGATGAAGGTAAATTGTGGCTCCCCAAACCGACCGAGAGGACGACAACGCACTAAAGAAGGCAATTGTTCTCCCATGAACAAGTCTAGTGAGAATGTTATCGTCCCCAACTAACATAAATATCCAAAACGAGCCAGAGAAAGCAATTGCGTTATCAAAAACATGGATAAGATGAATTATGACTTCACAGGTTAGCCACCCTTAGATTGCTCGAATCGCCCCCCATAGTGCATTGTGAGTTCCACTCTCCACCGAAAATGCAATTAACCATACAATCAACCCAGATTATTCAACCCTCATGACAATTGAAACCATCAATTGCAAGAATAGTCTCCCTACTTAGAGAGGTGTTTAATCAACACCGTTGCAGATGCAATCACCATGAAATCTGAATGCAAAATTCTTTGGAATCCATGAATTTAATCCCAAGGACAAAGAACCCACACACAACATAGATCTCCTCACCACTAAATTCCATAATAAGGCACCTCCTTGAAGCCATCAAAGTTTCAGATACAAGATTATGATATTGAATGTAGTACCATTCAACTGCCTCTCTTGGTGGACACGAGTACATTGGGTGGCTGACCTTTGCATGGCTTTCATGCTCATCGTCAGGCCCCTCACCCTGTATGAAGGGCCCAAAATATGAATTGTAAACTTTGTTATTATTGCCAATGAGAGGGATGAAGAGGGTTACTCGGGGCACATTAATGTTGTTTGCATGATTTTCTATAAGATAAGGGCTTGCCAAGAAGCTCTATAAAAACTGATATACGTTAATGAAACAAAACTGGTCATGGGATGTTTTGCCATCCAGACAAGTCATTGATGTCGGTCTAGCCCAATTTGAAGAGGCACATGAGATTTTCTTGTTTATCTACTTCTCTGTTTTGAAATATATACAATAAAAGGCCTTACTATGAAAGTAGCCAAGGGCACCCCAAATTCTGTGAAGAAGTAGGTTAAGTTGGTTGTCGTTAGGAAAAGAACCTCTATAGAGATATTAGATGGTGAGGAGAGAATCTCTTATTATCACAATCTAAGTAATTATATTTCTTTTGCCAAGTTTAGTCCGAGCAAGAGGTCATACATTTCAACTTGATTGTTGGTCTTCTTGCCTAGCCCCCAGGAGTACTTTAACACTTGTTTTCCATTGGATTTAAGGATAACCCCTCCCCCTCCTGCCATTCGTAACATTTTTTTTTTTGTTTTTTTGTTTTTTTGTCTTTTGTTTTTTGTTTTTTTAACAAGCTTGAGGCCCTTGAGAAAGGAGGCCTCACAATTGGCCTTGGATTCGAGGACTTGGAACTTTTCATTACAACAAAATATCAAAACGCCAAGATACCAGCTTGGAATGGTCCTATAGTCAAATAGCCCATTACTGTAACAAAATAGAAATTGAACACTACTTTTTTTGTAAGGTAACTCATTGGAGTAATTTGGGTGAAGCCTGAGATCAAACCTAGTGACTACCACTATAACACCAAGAGTATATCCAACAGCCTTTCAACCAGATATACAAGGAATTTATAACCTAACAACAACTGAGACTCGACGAGGTTGGGGGAGCCTACTCCTTGAACCTCATTACAAGGAGCCAAAGATGTCCCCTCGCGAGATTTGAAAGCGAGTAAAAGGAATAACATTTGAGTATACCAACCATTCAATCATCCCATAAAAAAACTAGAAATGAAACATTATTCACATAAAAGAAAATAAGAAACAATTAAAACACTTACACACCTAGAAGTAAAATACACCTATAAATTTGAAAGACTGTTCTCTAAATTGAAAGAAAATAAGAAACAATAAAAACACTTACACACCTAGAAGTAAAATACACCTTGTCTTGAGGATGACCCAAATTAGTTGGTTCGAAACCCAATCCTTACAATGTGATTAATCCAAAAGACTGTTCTCTATAAAATACACCTATAAAGACACAATAAACCTTTAACCCTAATTGATAAACCCCTATTTATAACAATATAACAACAAAAACCAGTAAATTTAAATCACCTATAATAATAATAATCAAAGTATGACTATAAAAAGTGGCCCAAAAAAACAAAAAACCTCATAGCTTAAATCACCTGTAATAATCAAAAGTATAACTCGAAAAGTGACCCAAAAAAAGAGAAACGAAGGTTAAATCTCAGCTATTTATTCATGTCTCTTTCAAGAATCGATTGTCATACACATTTGCGCTGTATAAAAAATGTGAAGCACACTCCTCGAGACCACACTTTTAATGATCCGACCAGAACCCCATAACTGTTAACCACCCCTTATATCATTTGCCCCCACCCCTTGAAGAACTAGAAGCGTGTATAAATTTTTTATACGTACAAGGTAAAATGGTTACCAAGTATTTCAAGTAAATTGCGAAAAGCTTCTAGAGGAGAGTTTCAGAATTAAGCGGAGGAGCAAAGGTTTCAAACCTTGCCGGGGAGCCGATTACAAGAAACCATCAAACCAAAGGAAAATCCAAAATCCATTGAAGCCAAACGACCAAAAGGAAAAGGGTAAATGGATTCCATGGATGCCATGCTAGCGCAGGTACAGGGGTTTTCAGATACCAATGACGATCTCACACATCTTCATGGATTACTTAAGCAAAACGAGGAAGCTCTACGAGAGCAAGGCTCTAGACTGTCGTCGTTGTTGACTCAATTGGACCCTGCCAAGCACTCTCTTGGTTATCTTTACGTCTTGTAAGTGCATTTTACCAGGCTTAAGCATTCATTCTTTTCTGCATTTGTGTTCGGTTATTTTGTCTTATGGTTTACGGTTCGTGTGTCTGGGCCCTAGGGTTTAAGTTTCTTGTGTTTGAAGTGTTGAATGCGAAAGTTTAAAGTTACGGGATGGTTCCGATGCAATATCAATTATAATTTTGATGAAATGCTGCTAAGAATTTCATTGGACCATTGACTTTGATGCTTAAATACTAACTTCTAAAGTTCCTGAATGAATCTGGTGCAATATTTAGTATAGTTAAAATGAAATTCTGTGAACATTGGAGCGGACCTTTACATTTCGCCCAGAGTAGCAGGATTGCTATCAACAAAATACCGAATGGACAATCTGTGGTGAAAGTCGGTGCAGGCCTTCTGAGACACGGTGAAAGTGTAGTCTGCAATAGGCATGGAATTACATTTGAGCCCTGAGCTTTGCTAAATCAAATTGAAGATTGAAATCATAAAAATATATACTTATTCCATCTTTCGAGTGAATTTTGCATTAGGGCTTGGAAAGCATGTAAGCAAATATTGTAAATTCACAACTCGGGTTATGTCTTTCAAGCCCATATATTGTTGAAGAACTTGGCCAAATTGATAAACCTCAGCGAAGAGAAAAACAACAGTCTACAGAAAATTGTCTTGCTTTGTTGAGTAATGTGTACATGGTTGTGTTTTTAAGTCTATTGATAGTTTGCGCATGTTAGTTTATTAGTGAAGTAATAAACTAATATCTTGAATTTGCTGATTGGCTATGCCTTTGAAGCCATTCCAATAAGGACTTGTTTCTCTGTTCAGATCAACAGTGCATTATGCTATCCACCAGATTTTCATTCTAGCAGTTCTCTACCTACCTGAGTGGTTTGTTTCAAAAAGATTAGTTGGATGCATGAATTGACTTAACATTCTTGTTTAACACTTGCTTTCCCTGATATCCAGTTTTTTGATTTTCTACAGCTTTTTGAAAGTCAGGTGGTGAGATTGGATCATAAGTACACGGTCCATAAAAATATGAGAGGAAACAACATAGAACTGAGCCTTTGCGAGTGAATGAGATACTGTACACTAAATTCAATGCAGATGATACCATTGTTGAAGAATGAAATGTCACACAAAGTTCTTTGTCTAAGTCAATAAATGAAAATTACATTAGAAAACACAGTAGATTTGAGCAATAGTATGTTTCAGATGAACCAACCAAGTTTTTTTATAACAGTAACAGAATAAACTGGGATGGAGAATACATAGATATCTATAATGGCAATTGTCTTGCTTCTTAACAGGAAGAGACAGAGTCCCTACACAATTTTGTGATCAGATGCAGACATTCTGGAACAAATTATCTAGCAAGTAGCTATAAATGTATCTCATATTATACATGCTATGTACATTGCAAATAATGTCTGCAACCTTGACAGGAGTTGGTGGAGTCCTTACACAAATTTGTGATCAGTTACAAACATTATGGAACACGTTGTCTAGCAAGTAGCCATAAATATATCTCATGTTATACATTCTATGTACATTTTAAACTATGAATGCAACCCTGAAAAGAGCTACTGGAATGAAATCAACCTTTTGAAGCAACAAATAATAATATGCCGAAAATTTATATTTTCCACAAGGGAAGAAAAGTGAAGCACAGAACGCAAAATAAATAATATGGGTTGCTCCTTTTAGAAATGCCCGTTGCCATGATATTTGATGGCTAGTGCAACCTTTAAAAAATCCACTAGAATGAAATTAACCTTTAAAAGCAACAAACAAGTTTATCAAGAAGGGTTCACTAATGTAGGTTGCTCTCTTTGTTTACTGAATTGGTCCCCAATTTAAAGGTGACTTCCAACCCTGAAAAGCATTAGGTTTAGGCAGCTTGAGTCATCATATGGACTGTGTCTTGGATGACAAATATTGAATAAATGTTGCTTGCTTCACTCATAACTAAAGCCATTTCCTCATAGATGCACGTTGATCCCTGTGACTGTAAAATCTAGCACCTTAGAGCAAAGCCTCACTAAGCAATCTAGATTGAGAGCAACAATGAGAGAGTTACAACTGTCACCTCAGAAACTACTCCCTTGATTTCTGTGGTTGTATACAATCCCTGCAAGGGAAGCTAACTTCCCCAATAGATTGTAGGGATTAAGTAATCCAAATGATTTTAGGTTAAACACCTTTTAAGGGTTCTACTACAAGTATGTAATATTAGTGTTTTTGATGATTTTAAGGTGTAATTTCTAGAGAGTGAGTTCAAAGTTCCCTATGTCTAAATCGAGAGGGCTTAGCTAGACCTAAGTATGTTCAAACTTCAAATACGCATCCAAACACATGCAATCAAGAAAATATACTTTGTTCTTATAAACTAGGGATATTAACCAACAATTTACAGCATGCAAATATTACATAACAACAACAAGAAAACAACCCCTGAATCTATAATAAACAAGTGAAAAATTAGGGCTATTTAATGAGTAAACAAGAGAATAAATTACAATAACTTCCAATGGCTGAAAATACATATAACAACAGTAGAAACCCTAGATGTTAAAGTTAATTTATGGCTGAAAATTGCATGTCAATGATATTTTTACTTTTCCAAATGAATGCATGCAAATTCTAACCCTAGGACAACAATGTCCAAGTTAAATAATGCTGAAGAATGTAGATTTTGCTGTAACCTAACCTTAGTTTACCCTAGAAAACATGAAAGATAAAAACTTAAGGTTTTATTTATTTATTTTATTGGATTGGCACAACAGATAGGACTAGTGCCTTTCTCAATCGAGGGCTAATGGAGTCTAAGAGCAAATAAATCCATGGAAGAGGATCAATGGAAGCAATTTCAAGGAGAGAGACCAACTTGTATTTCCCAATTCCTTAAACCCGAACATCTTTTTGTTGAAAGAAGTTGTCATTGATGTCAGTGGCCTGTCCAAATGAAAGAGAAAGTTACATATTCAAATAATGCATTTTGAAATAATGTTTTTTGATTTTTGATGCCCCATTTAGATACCCTATATTTGAATGCTCCATTTCTCTAGCTCAAATGGAAGCATAACATAAATGGTTGGAAAGCTTACTTTGAGGCCTTTCCAATGGTATATGGTGTTGATTTTTCTACAAGATGCATAGTAGACAACGATTTTCTACTTCCTAATGATTTTCACACAATATTCTTATGCCATTGATATCATTGAGCAATTGCACTTCAGGAAAATATCAATAGTAAATGCAATAGAAAAAATAAAGATCATAGAAAGACAACCATGAACAATAGAGACAATAATTTTACCCCGGGAAACCCAACCTTGGGAGAAACCCAACAACTTTTCTTTAGGAGAAATTATTCTTTAGCAAGGTTTATAAAATTATGAATTTTGTTTAGAAATTCATGCCAATAATCCAAGTCAAGTACTAGTCAAACCCGATCAAATCTTCAACAAGTCAACATTGGTCAAACCAACCAAAATAACATAATTTCAATGTTGGTCAACTTGGCTTGGTCAAACAAACCTGTGGTCAATTTTGGCCTTGCGGTCAAACTCGGACTTGCAATCAATGAACTGTGGTTTGTAGTCAATAGTCTTGCGGTCATCGCCCAATCAAAAACTCGGTCAAAACAAAGATCAAAAGCTCGGTCAATGACCAGTTGAATTCAGTCAAACATATACTCTTTCTTCACATGTGCGGTTGACCAAGAATGCTAATGAGAGAGAAGAAACTTGCTCTTCGTTGGTGGAGAAAATGAGGCACCACAATGTCTATTTATACAAGTTGAATGGTTGTGATAACCTAAGCGACACCTCCCTTCACATTTGGCTGGGTTGACTTGACTTCTTGTGCCGACATGTCACTGCAAAAATAAATTATATTTTAATTTTTCTAGGTCAACTTGGAGATCCCTTTAGCCATTCAAGAATACCTTTCGATGCTACAAAAAATCAACACTCCCTCTTAGCGAGGGAGCTATTCTCCTTAGCTGCAAATAGATTCCCCCTTCGCTGAAATTTCTCTTCCACAAGAAAACTTCACGAGCTTGCTATGTTGATGTAGCTCCCCGTCACATGCATGCCTATAGATATAGACCACTACATCGTGGAGCAGGCAATGTGAGTAAAGGTATCCATCTCCTCTAGTCAAATCCACATGGCTCCTCAGGAGAAGGTCTCCCCCTGGGCCATTCACCCCTGGCCAAATCAGCATGGCCCGACAAAATCAACGTGGCTTCTCAATTGAATGCATCAATCTCCTTTGGTCAAATCAACACGACCCAGCCAAATCAACATGGCTTCCCAGGAGAGGATTTGCTCTTGGGCCATTTACCCTTGGCCAAATGCATAAATCAACATGGCTTCTTAGGTAAATGCATAATTCTCATATGGTCAAATCAGCATGACCTAGGCAAATCAACATGGATTCTCAGGAGAAGATCTGTCCAATACTGCAAGGACATCAACACTCCCTCTCAACGAGGGAGACATACTACATCATGCCAAACTTGTCTTTGAACTTGAAGTATACAAACTTCGCTCTGTATGGAGGTTTGGTGAGAATGTCCACAATCTGCTTGTTTATGGATATGTACTAGAACTTCACTGATCCTCTCTGCACCATGTCTCGGATGAAGTTATTTAATCTCAATATGCTTTGACCTTGTTGATTTTCGAGAGCAATCATGACTAGCTTTATCTACTTCTAGTGATACAATTTGTCTTCTTTAGAGCATTCCAATCATCAAACAGCTATACATGAAAAATTTCAGCCATTAACTATAGAGCAACAATAGAGATCACAACAAACAATAAGACAAGAGAGATCACAATAAACAATAAGACAAGAGACACCAAAATTTAGGCCAACGACTAGGGAAAAACTCACAAGGCGAAAACCCAACAAATCTTTCCTTATGAGAGAGAATTTAGTTCATCAAAATGTACATCAAAGTATTCCAAACAAGATTCCAATTTATGACCTCAATATTTTCCAGGTCAAACTAGTCAAAGAAGGGAGAAAATAGTCAACATCGGTCCAAGTCAAAGTCTGCAATAGAGGGGCCGAATTTTAGCTTGTGGAAGTTGAGTAGAAGGGGCTGAAATTCGGTCTTGTAATCACCTTAGAATTTCAGTCAAAGCTTTGAGTTTGACCTGTGGTCAATGGCCCAAAAATAGAGTCGAACTTCAGTCAACAACCAATCAGTGATCAATCAACGAACCAAGGAATATTCAGCCTCTAAGTTTGGTTAAAATCTCGGTCAAATAGAAGCAAGAATGCCCAATTCGATGTTGGTCAAAGACAAAAACAAGAGAGTTGGTCAACGCAAACAATTCTCCATCTACTCCTTCACACATGTGGACTGTTCTTCTCTATTGTAGATCGAATGGATGAGTTGATGGTGATGGTTCGAAATGAGGTTAACAAACTTCTATTTATGTGAGAGTTAGGAGGAGGGTTTTGACCTTGGTAAAACCCATCCATTGAGTGGGGCCAACTTGTGCAATTGAGGTCGACCCAGTCAACATAGAAAATCATAATTTCATCTTTGATTTTCCAGTGAAGATATCGACCATAGCTACCAATTTTCAACACACCCTCTTAGCTAGGGAGGTACTTTTCATTCTCTCTCTCAAGTTCAATTTCCCTAACCAATCCATTGCTCTCCCAATAACAACACAAGAGAGAGATTAGATGTACAAGTCTAATCATAAGGAAAGATACATAACATCAAAGACATCTCATAAGCCAAAACCCAATGGCATTGAGGTCAGTGCCCAACTGACCAATGGGATTAGTTAATGAGGCTCGACTCTCCAACCATATGCAATAGTTTCTTAGTCATGCACAATAATTTTCGTGTGAGAGAATAAATTCAAAAACCCACTTTTACTTACCCAAGCTTGACGATATTTAAATCGATTTTGGTCCTCTTGAAGAGAGGACTCTAATGCCATAATTATCTTCTTGAAAGGAGCAGACCAAAGTGGAATTTGGCCCTAGTTGCCAAATTTAATACTCCCTCTCAACTAGGGAGAATCCACCTGACGAACCAACAAACATTATGCCATCTTGTCGTCATGAATCATCTATGAATTTCATCTCATCTCTGCTCTGTTGAACACTGATATGAATAATAAAGAAGAATCGATCGAGAGTGAGTCACTGTTACTCTCCATTGAGAAAAGTTAGTCCACATAACCAAAGGGAGAACTCCAATCGGACTTGATCCCCAGTGATCAAGTTGAAGAAACATCATTCATCTTAGACATAAGGAGTACGATAGTACACAATGCGTCCATTGGTAGTGCTATGGCCCCTATCCATTTTTCCCAACTCATTGGCCAGATGAGAGGTACTTCCCATTTGTCCCAGATTGCATGGGTAGGATGATGCAAGAACATTAGCAAGGAAAAAATATATCACATCTTGCTCACAACCACTCGTAGGGAAAGGAGAAACCACATCCTACAAACACATGTCATAACCGTACATGGGGAAAGGATGAACCACCTCCTACAGTCACATATCACAATCATTGTAGGGAAAGGATGAACCACATACTACACGCATGCAAAACACCAAGAATAGGGAAAGGATGAACCACGTCCTACACACATGCAAATCAACAATAGTAGGAAAAATCCTACACGTGTGGAAAGGATGAACCACATCCCACAAACATGTCAACCACAGATCGTAGGGAATAAGCATGCTACTTGTGGGGAAAGGATGAACCACGTTCCATTGACATGTCAACAAATGCCTATAAGCATCTCTCACCGGGTATCCGCAGGGGAAGGCGAACCACTCATCATGCTCATATGCCATAGGAGAAGGTGAACCACTCATCCTATGTATATGCAATCAACATTAGGGGAAGGTGAACCACTCACCTTACACGTGTCATCAATCGTAGGGGAAGGTGAACCACTCACCCTACACACATGTCATCTATCACAGGGGATGGTGAGCCAGTCACCCTATATACCGTGCACCTATAGGGGAAGGTGAACCACTCACCCTATGGTTGTTCATAGCTCAATAAGTACCCCAAGTCTTCAGGAGCTCCTAGAGCTCAATGTTCAATATTAACCAAGGATTCCTTCATATAGGGAATAATGCCAAGCTGTTTTTTGAAAGTAAAGACTAGATCAATGGGAGACTCATAGCTTCATTTAACAGCATATAGATGTATATATAGTAAACATATTGATTTACAACAGAGATCTCGATAGCACTTAGCAATCCTCTTCTTCTTGCACATCTTGATGAAGAAAATATTTGACTACTCCCTCTTACACAGGGAGACCACAACCTAAACTTGTTTTTCCAAAGTGCACAGTGTCCATCAGACAACCTGCTAATCATGAGATTTGTCCACTCACGCATGCCATAGGAATGTACTTTGCTGTACCATATAAAGTGGGATGTGAAGTACATCTTTTGCAATTTACAACAAAGGTGTGCTCAAATAGCTCACTGAAGTGCCAACTCAAATGTCTTAATGGTAAGCCCAACTTACTGGTTTATGCACTCAGCCACAACGAAGCTCCCATACTTCAGTCTTTCATGAAATAAGGTGAATTATAGCATAATCATTTGGTAAGAGGAGCTATATAATCCATTCGACCTATTTTGCATGCATAATCATTTGGTAAGAGGAGCTATATAATCCATTCGACCTATTTTGCATGAAGAGGAGCTGAGACATAGCTTTTCCCAGATTTCTGAAATACTTCTACTCTCTTTAATCTTCCTGAAGATATGGTCAGAAAATGGTGGAGGGAGGCTGACATCAACTAATGCTTAGTTTCAATCTCATCATCAAAGAGAAAGGACAAGATCACTGTAGTCATCTCCTTTTCTCGGTCAAGTCTGTAAAAATAATGGTCATGGCTTGAACAATATCAGAAGAAAATATTTGTCATCACATCTGATTTTGTTATTCATGGTTGAAGGCCTGTAATGGGATGCCTAGTTCTTGTTTCTCAGGAAAGAATATTCCTAAGGTACTTCTCCCCTTATCCAAGATGCCAAAGTCGAAGGTACTGCATATAAGAACTGAGTATACAGGTGCAGGCATACTGTTAACCATCCTCAATTCAATTGAACATAGTTCTAGCTGATTGATAAGACATATTGAATCATGGAGATGATGTACAAAAATTCCGTCATAGAAGTACTTAGATATGCCATGCACTTATTACTGTTGATACTGTGAGAATGCTGAGATGTCAAGCTAGTTAACTTCCAATAATACCTTTCAGATCATGTATACTGTTATTTAGGAACTGCCTTACCTTGAGGCGACAAACTAGAGATTTATTGAGATCGTAACAGGAATACAGTTTGTCCTGCAGACATTGATTCACAAATCTCTGCTTGATCTTAAAGCTGAAGGTATAAAAGAAATACAACTTCACATTGTTACAAATGTCACATTGATGTTACCTTATGCCGTCAACTCTGTCACAAGAGCATTGTCACCACAATCATATGAGAATCATGTCACTGACATCAAGGAGTAGATATCACTGCATCATACGTGTATATCATTAACAAAAACCCTTACAAAATTAGGGCTATTTCCTCCATTGAATATATGATAGTCACTATACACAATCATCAATGCAACGAGATCATCCTTAACGTTTTATTACAATAACAGAGATCATGGTCTCATGTAAATGTCCATTCATCTTAATACAAGTCATAGAGAATGAATGAGCTACTATGGGATGTTGGGCCTTCTAGAAAAGTAATGCCCTGGAGTATATGAAACCACAATGGGCAACGATGATACCGTGAGAAATGAAACAATTCATTGAAATAACACAATCTGTCATATAATTTATCTGAACCATGGAGACAGTGTGATTCTTCAGAGAGTGGATGCGATTCTTTAATACAAGCCTTAAAAAGGCATTGAGATGAGGAACCAGTAATGGGAGTTGTGTACAACCTTTAGATCTCACAATGTTTTGAGCCATGAAAAGGAATCACGATGCATATAGCAGAGAACTGTGCCAATTACAAGAAATGCGAGACCTATGTCTTGTATCAACGCGAGACCATAAATGGAAACCTGTGCCATATACAGTGATTCCAAAACAAGACCATTTACTATTTTAGAGATGCAAGATTGATATACAAGGAGTGATAGGTACATTCAAACACTGATAGGATTACAATGATGCAAATCCAATCATAGAGAAACCAAGAGCGAATCCTTATTCAGTAAAGACCAAATCCATTAAGCAATGTCATAGGGTGAGAGTTATGAGGCAATAATAAATTATCCAAGAGTCCTGAGAAAATAAGAAATGGGAGTGCTTGTGCTAGAAAGAGACACGAATTCTCGATCCAAGAAGAGATGCGAAACTTTGAGCCTTTTCGTAAAATTACAGAGGGATATATAGTGGAAAATATCAAAACTGAGACATGCCATTCCACACTGTAATACAACTGAGATGTCATACCACTATGTTGCCAAACAAGTCTTAATTGTGATGATAGTGAAGTCATAACTATGATGCCAATGAAGGCCCTGCATACAACTTTGATTACATTAATATAGTGCCAAGACATGCCATATTATTGATCTGAGATGGACCGTAATACTGTTGTGAGATTAATTATTGTGAGACGAGACATAGAGATGCCATTTATACGACATGATTTCAAAATAGTGTAAAATGCCAGAGTGAGATTATACAGATCAAAGTCTCTGTACAATTTATTGTGCAAATTCAGAAGTCATCAAGTATTATAGTAATGTGGAAAGACAAGCGCACTGAGATAGAATTTGCCAATTAAGACCTTATGCAATCCATAATATATTCCACACCCAAATCTTCACCTACTACCATATGTATCCTTTTCTCTTTCTTCCTTATAACCATTCTTAGTATTCCTACCATCCTTTATAACTGCTCCAGATTCTTTCTCTCTGACATCACCACATAGAGCCTCCAAATCCAAGTTTGATCCTCACCGATCCCTTTAGCCTTATCACTGGATAAATTCTCCACATACACCCAAACACCCATTGCTTTTTGTGTCAAGTTAACCTCACTATCTTGTGAACCCTTGCTCTAATGTTTGTGCGTGCCTCCAGAGAGCCAGAAATCACATAAGATAGTTCCTTACACTTCTGGCTTGAATGCAGCTAACCTTTCTTTGATCTGAGCTTTGACACATTGAAGGCATATGACACATCTTGAGCTGGAGGACAAACAGAGCTACTATCTCCTTCATCACACCTGGCTTCAGGACACCTGTCTATGAAGTTGAACAAAACTGCAGGATCTGTACCCAGCTGCATGCCCTTTGACCCATAATGAATATTAATCCTGACATCACTTGACTGCCCTCCGATGCCTCCAATTCAAACATTCCAAATTCTACCCCTAACACATCCACTTTGCCTTCCCAAGAGTTTAGTCCTAGATTACTAGATCCCTCATGAGTCCATATATCCACCCCTTTGTTGGGGTTCTCCAAGTAATCCACAAGCTGATTGTCTTTTTCCACTCCAGGGAAACACTAGAGCTTATTCCTCCCCCAAATTATTGCTAATTCTTAATCCAATTAATCGAACTGTCTGGAACATATCTAAAAGGGGTTTATAGCTAGATGGAAAATAATACCTTCCAAGTTTCCCAACCCATGCAGTGTGGGTACATGAATCGTGATGTCAGGTATTAGATGGTTCACATGGAAATATTTTTTGATGTAGCATTCAACACTATTTTTTCTTAAGAGATGTTTGATTATTACAATACTTTCTGGTTGGTTGTTTACAATTTGACAGGGAAGCCTATTCATCTAGTTCAATTCCAAGAGAGCAGGCTGAGGGATTCATGCTGATTGCCTCCAAGTTTATCAACTCATGCTCAACAGAACAAATACGAATAGCTCCGGAAAAGTGTATGTTTCTGTGCTTTAACATGTGAAAGAATATGTTTACGTTTCTGTAGATTGATTGCTAGTTAACCATTCGATGCCATTTTTTAAAGAATACCATATTAAGTTTTCTTTAATGTAACCTGTACAATAGTCTATAATCAGTCTCCAGTAAACTTATGGATTCTGTCCTTTTATAATTTTGCTAATTGTTTAATGTGTATTTCTTCTCACATGTGAATTTTTTATGAGATGCGCTTGCACTTCCACATTGTATTCATACTAGTTGTACTCCAGTCCCATTGACCTACTTTTGTGGTCACTCATCAGACATTAATAAAATTACCTTATGTTATCTTATTTTATATTTTGTTGATTGCCGCAATAATTTCCAAATTGGGGTTGAGAACCACTTAGTATTTTCTGATTCAGGTGTTCTTTTTGCTTCTTTGATAGACAAGTTTTATAGGTATGATATATATTTGCATTTCTCATGGCCAAACAAGATTTCATATGGCTGAAAGTGATAAATCATGAGCCTTCTTAATACATCTCTGTATTTGATGTCTTCTTGATTTCATGGGCACATCAGTTACCTTTTCTGTAATGTTCCTGCAAAATTAAGTGCCAAAAAAGGATGAAATAACCTATCGATACCCATAGGCTACGATCCTCAATAAAGGGGAAAACCCCAAAATTTCCAATTCTGGGCAAGTTTTGGGGCTGTTGGGCAAAGAAATCCAAAGTTGGGGCTTGGAGTAAAGTTTTATCAATCAATTAAGGAAGGAGAGCCCCTCAAAGAAATCTATAAATTCAAGAGGGTTGGATTCATTCGAATCATCATTGGATTGGATCAATTACTTCTGTTTTCTTTGAGCCTGAGGCTTTTAGGGTTTTAAGACCCATTTTTTCCTCGTACCAATTTCAGCGGTGAAAGATTCCACCCTAGTTGATAAACCTATTTTTTCTTCAATTTTCCTCTTCCCTACTTTGTTCTGGTACGTGTTCTTTTTTTATACAAGGAACAACGAGAGAATTATCCTTTGAGGAAGCAGCGAGGTTTTCAGTCCCAATTCATCACGTGTAACTCTTTTGGCAAGGAGGTCTTAAAGTCTGAAGAACAACAAGCTTTTGGTATCAATATCCCCTTTGAAATCGAGCTGAGGCTATCCAAATTCAATCTAGAACAAGGCAATGACAAATTATCCTATTCCAAGTCAGGTTCTCCTATGGGAGGAAAGTCATAGCCTTCCTAAACTTATGTGGAGCTAAGAAATCTTGTCGGAAGAAAGCCGCAACCTTCCTAAACTTATGTTGACCTAAGAATTTAATTAAGTTCCTCATATAGAACACCAAAGGACACTGCTCACAAACATATTATAGATCAATACATCAATATTCTTGACATTGTTAAAACCCTCAAAGAAGGAAACAGTCCGTGGCCTGAGCCAATGTGGCCACTTCAGGCAATTTATTAATGTAAAAGAGAAAATTTACATTAGCTTCTCTCATGAATGGTCACCTTACAAATGACCCTCCGTGTTCTTTAAATAGAGATCATGGACCAATTGGGTGTTAAAGCACGGATCAAGTGTTGGTAATATCGAAGAGAGAATGAACCGTCGGATCACTTCATGTCTAGAACATATCGTGACCGTCAAATTGTAAGTTACAAAAAATACATACTAAAGAAACACACTTACCTAACTATACACTAGACCAAGTTATATTTAACTATTTCCTATGTGTCAGATTATCCTAAAATCCCCCCTTAAGAACAACTTGGGATAGGATTGAAGGATGTACAAATATGACACAATAGGAGAAGGAGGGAGGCATTAGAGCCTATCCCCACTTGGTGACAACTTCCTGAACTCCAACCATAGATCGAAGTTTAGTAAACTTTACCTTTGTGAGAGCCTTCATGAATGAGCTTTCTGATGAAGTGCATGTGTATTTCAATGTGTTTGTTGCGCTGATGTTGGAATGGATCTTTGCATAGTTGAATGGCACTTTGATTATCACACCAAAGTGTAGCCAGATGCTATTGCTGAAAGCCAAAATCTGACAGGATCTAACGAAGCCACAGGGCTTCCTTACTAGCTTCTACAGCGTCACGATACTCTGCTTCTGCTGAAGAAAGAGAAATGGCACTTTGTTTCTTGCAAGCCCATGTAATAGGTCCAAAACCTAGAGTGAAGACATAACCTGCAGTAGACTTCCGATCATCAGGGTCACCAGCACAATCGGAATCAGTGAAACCAACCAATAGAGGAGATGCTTCTGCACTGTAATGAATCCCAAACTGAACTGTACCTCGAACATAATGAAGTATTCTTTTAGCTACTTTCCAATGACTTTCATGTGGGTTTTGCATAAACCGAGCAATAAGGTCAACAACAAAGGAATGGTCAGGACAGGTATGGGTCAGATACAAAAGTTTTCCTACAAGCTGACAGTATAAAGTAGCATCAACTTCAGGGGAAGTACAAGTGACTGAAAGTTTGGCTTCAGACTAAAAGGGAAAAGGGTTTGGCTTACAGTCTTCCATGTGAAAGTGGCGTAGAAGATCACATGTGTAGTTGGACTAGGAAAGGGAAATACATTCCGTGGATTGCAAGACTTGAAGACCAAGAAAATAATGCAAGTGTCCTAAGTCTGTCACTTCAAACTGCTTTTTAAGGCTGGACTTCACATGGTTTATAAGGTTGGGATCACTACCAGTAAGGATAAGATCATCAACGTAAAGAACAAGAATGATAAGAGACAGTATTATTAGAATGACACCTAGAAAAACCAGCATCTAAAAGAAGGCTATCCATTTTAGCATACCAAGCCTGAGGGCTTGCTTGAGACAATAAAGGGATTTCTTAAGCCGACATACAAGGCTGGAGTTTGTTTGTATAAAGCCAGGAGGTTGTTCCATATAGATTTTTTCATGCAAGCCCCCATGCAAGAAGGCAGATTTAACATCCATCTGATAGACTTACCATTTGAAAGAGGTAGCAAGGGAAAGAACAAGGCGGATAGAGTTCATTTGGGCAACAGGGGAGAAGGTTTCAGTATAGGCAATGCCTTCAACTTTTGAAAAACCCTTAGCAACAAGACAAGCTTTATGTTTATCAACTTTTCCATGTGGTCCAAACTTGGTTCTGTAAACCCATTTGCATCTAGCAAGTTTTCATCCCTTTGGAAGAGGAACTAGATCCCATGTATCTTTTGCCAATAATGAACGATATTCTTCATTCATAGCTGCGTCCCAATCTGGATGGCCTGAAGCTTCTGCAAAGGTGTCAGGATCATAATTCGCTGAAGCTTGAGCCAGTAAAGAAAAGGCTCTATCGAACTGAGAACGTGGACGCCGCTGATCTGTAGGATCACCTGCAAGAGCACCTGTTGCATCCCGAGTAGAACGGAACCATTTTGGAAGCTGAGGAGTTGAAGGAGGATCTCGAGAAGGTGGGGGAGGATTGTCATCCTCGTTGTCATCATTTGAAGAAGAAATATTTTCAAAAGTAGAAGGGATAGAGAGAGGTGGCAGATTCGCCGAACTAGGCTGGTAGGCCGATATATTTTCAACAAACTTTACATTTCTCTTCTAATGATGACATTTAGGGATTTAGGTGGAAGAAATCTATATCCTTTGACATCTTCAGAATATCCAACAAAATTACATTTTTCACTCTTAGGTTCTAAGGCTTTATGTTCTCATTGGGAATATGGGCCCATGCTTCACTTCCAAAAACACGAAAGTGATTTACATCTGGTTTAATTGAGCTCCATGCTTTTTCTAGAGATATTCTTTAAAACCTTAGTAGGAGTGCGATTTACTATGTAATTTGCACAGTGAATTGCTTCTGCCCAAAAATTAAGACTAACCCCTTCAGATTCAAGGTGCAAATCTTCCTTTCAACTACACCATTTTGTTGTGGAGTATATGGAACAATATGTTGCAATTAAATCCCATGCTTAGTGCAAAAGTTGATGAATTTGTTGTTAATATATTCTCCGCCATTATCAGATCTTAGCTTAAGAATTTGATGTCCAGATTGTTTCTCAACAAATGCCTTAAAGGCCAAGAACATGTTAAAGACTTCACTCTTGAGTTTTAAGAAATATACCCAAGTGCGTTTGGAGAAATCATTAATGAAAGTTAAGAAATACTTATAGGCAGAGAATGAAACAACTAGAAGT
This sequence comes from Pinus taeda, assembly GCA_000404065.3. Lineage (NCBI taxonomy): Eukaryota > Viridiplantae > Streptophyta > Pinopsida > Pinales > Pinaceae > Pinus > Pinus taeda. The sequence continues at coordinate 284,285 of APFE030508588.1, read as the reverse complement.
GGACCACATAAATCATTGTGCACAAGCTATAAAGGGGCTGAGGCGTGCCAAAAGACACGTTTTTCAAAACTATCCCGATGATGTTTTGCGAGTTCAGATCTGGAACAAACACCATCTCTGCAAGATACCATAAGAAGACCTGTCACCATATTTTCCTAACATAGATTTTGAAGGGAGCGACTGTTCAGTTCATCTCCCGATGACTGTTCATATTACTTATTTATCTATTTACATATATTCACCCAATCATGAGGATTAGGTGTCAACAAGTTCCAGTCCCTACAACACTAAGAGATCTATCATCACCAACATATATATTTTTGGTGTTATAATCATTTAAAGAAGAAAACATGGCTTTGTTTTTGGCCATGTGATAAGAAGTTCCAGAATCAATGAGCCACTCATGAGAATGAGAAGAGGAAGATACATTAGTGCATAACCAGACCGAGATGCTCGACAACCACATGCAGAAAATGCTATTCTTGAAGATGAAGTTGAAGTTGAAGAGTGTTCCAAATGGATGTTATGCTTCTTCATTGCTGCTTCCAAGCTTTCCATCTTTTTAAAGCATTTGGATTCTAAGTGGCCATCACGATTACAAAAGTTGCAATGTCTATCAGTCTTCTTCCCTTTGTTTTCATTTGCCCTATCATTTTGTTGAATTGATTTTTCATTTTGAGACTGAAATTGCTTAGGACTCTTGTTTGGTTTAGGACCATTCCTTTTAGGACGCTGCTTCTTAGGATTCTTTGAATTTGGTTGTTGTTGGGCTGCTAAGGCTTTCTTAGAAGAGTTTCCAATATTAAGAAGATCAAGATGTAAGAGTTTTTCTTGTTCTCTTATTAAAGAATCACAAAAGGCATCAAAAGAGGGGGCCTTGTAGTCTTGTCCTTGAGAAATAAAGGCTTTTCTTGTAGAATGGAAGGTAGAAACAAACACAGAGTATGCTGGTCCCAACTTAGTAAGAATGGAATAGATAAGGCTACCACCTTCTTTCTTAACCTTAACACCTTCTAAGAGAAGTCTAAGGGTCTTGAACTTGGACAAAAAATCTTCAATAGAAGAAAAATTATTGGGGTCCAACATAAGCAACTTATTTTCAAGTTGATGGGCTCTAATTTCATTTTTAATTCCAAAAACTTTATTGAGCTATTTCATTGCTTCATCAGGGGTATCAAGTTCTGTGATATGGAATCTAAGGTCGGAGAAATAGACATCCCTATCAACTCACGTGCTTGATCTTGCCTATTTTTCCATTTGGCTTGCTTATCTTCATCTTTAGGGTTAAACTTTTGGTGTGAGGCTATTTTATAAAGACCTTTACTTCCAAGTAAATCCTCCATGTAGGACAACCATTGGAAGTAGTTGGTGCTGTCAAGAATAACTTGGCATGAACTTTCCATTTTAACAAAAAATGAAGCTATAGATGCTGAAACTAAGTGTTCCAATAGAAAGATCTTGAAAAATTAGGTTGATTAAAAAATAGCGGCTCTGAAAATGGCTTTTGGATGAAGAAGTTATGGCTTTTTGAAGAAAATTTGTTGAAGATGCCAATGAAGTACGTTAATGTGCGAAAGTGAATAATAATGTTATATTTAAAAAAAATCCCCCCCCAAACTTAATCTAATTAGCTCACTTTAAAAAAAGATTATATGTGACCCACTTTTATAAATAAGTGAAAGTCACTTTTACAATGGTACTTTATGAGCTACCCAGTAAGTTGTAACTTAAATAAAAGATAAAGAGACTTTAGAATTATAAGTGACTCACTTTTTATAATGGGCAAGAACACTTTTACATAAAGTAACTTTAAATTAAGTTACATGTGCTTTTTGAAAATTAACTCAACAAAAAGAAAGACTTGAATCCAAGGCCTCTATTTTCATAAAGTAACTTTGGACCAAGTGAGTTAGTTTAAAATGTTGGTAATTTTTGGAAAAGAGGAAGGGTTTTTTTAGTCACTAAAGCTTTGGAGTGCTTGCTTGCTTGAGAAAGCCCTTTTTGCCTACAAAACAAAAAACCACACAACCCAAAACAAACATGCAGAAAAACCAAACCTTATGGCTTGAAATTAGATTTCGCCGGAAACTAAATTTTTTCCTTAAAGTTTTTGATTTTTCGAGATCACACTAAGGCGCGGCGGAAAAGAGCATCCACATGAGAAAAATCCTTCATTTCTGTTTTTGATTTGCTCAGATCGCACAGAGTCGCGGGGCAAAGAGCATACGCAGAAATGAAAGGTATGCATCCGGTAATAAAAAACACGGAGATAAATAAACCAAAATAAACAGAGATATAAATAACTAAAACTGCAAATAAAGACTGTATATGGCCAGATCTTAAAAATGCGTAGCTAGGGCTACCAGATACCTTTTCGCGTGAAACGAAAGGGGTTCCTCATTGGAACAGATGCTCCTAACACAATAGAGAGTCCTCTTGTCTTGAAAGCCGTCAGAAACAATAGATTTAGGAAATGACAGTCGTATGCAGTTGTACTGGCTTCGGATTTGGATCACCAACAGGATGTGACCCTCAAATAGCTCTGATATCATGTAGGAATTTATAGGGTAAGTTCCTTAGATAGAACACCAAAATACACTGCTCACAAACAGATCACAAATCAATACAACAGTATTCTTGACATGGTTAAAACCCTCAAAGAGGGAAACAGTCCACGACCTGAGCCAACACGGCCACTTCAGGCAATTTATTAATGTAAAAGAAAGAAAATTTACATTAACTTCACTTAGGTTCTCTTATCGGGAGAGAGTCATAGCCTTCCTAAACTTATGTGGAGCTGAGAAATCTTGTCGGAAGAAAGCCGCAACCTTCCTAATCTTATGTTGACCTAAGAATTTAATTAACCAATTAGGGCATCATCAGGAGACATCTACTTGACGGGTCTCGCTTTCGCAAGCACATAAAAGATTTATGCCGGCTTTGTTTACAACAAATTTTTATTGGTAGAATCGAGACAGTCAATAAGGCTTTCCAGTGGACCCCATCAGTCGTTGGAGTGACGAAGGATCGTAGCGTATTCGACGAAGGGCAATGTTATGGAATTGATCGAAGCCCTAGATATTTGATTGTACTTTTGATGATGAAACAAGGATCTTAGAGGGCATTCTTCTAAATTGATCGAAGCCCTGGATCGGAGCATATTAAGAAATTACAGAAGTTGAATGGCACTTTGATTATCACATCAAAGTGTAGCCAGATGCTGTTGCTGAAAGCCAAACTCTGACAGGATCTAACGAAGCCATAGGGCTTCCTTACTAGCTTCTACAGCGTCACGATACTCTGCTTCTGCTGAAGAAAGAAAAATGGCACCTTGTTTCTTGCAAGCCCATGTAATAGGTCCAAAACCTAGAGTGAAGACATAACCTGCAGTAGACTTCCGATCATCAGGGTCACTAGCACAATCAGAATCAGTGAAACCAACCAATAGAGGAGATGCTTCTACACTGTAATGAATCCCAAACTGAACTGTACCTCGAACATAATGAAGTATTCTTTTAGCTGCTCTCCAATGACTTTCATGCGGGTTTTGCATAAACCGAGCAATAAGGTCAACAACAAAGGAACGGTCATGACAGGTATGGGTCAGATACAAAAGTTTTCCTACAAGCTGACAGTATAAAGTAGCATCAACTTCAGGGGAAGTACAAGTGACTGAAAGTTTGGCTCCAGACTGAAAGGGAAAAGGGGCTGGCTTACAGTCTTCCATGTGAAAGTGGCGTAGAAGATCACAAGTGTAGTTGGACTAGGAAAGGGAAATACATTCCTTGGATTGCAAGACTTGAAGACCAAGAAAATAATGCAAGTGTCCTAAGTCTGTCACTTCAAACTGCTTTTTAAGGCTGGACTTCACATGGTTTATAAGGTTGGGATCACTACAAGTAAGGATAAGATCATCAACGTAAAGAACAAGAATGATAAGAGACTTACCCACTTTCTTGGTGTAGACAGTATTATTAGAATGACACCTAGAAAAACCAGTATCTAAAAGAAAGCTATCCATTTTGGCATACCAAGCCTGAGGTGCTTGCTTGAGACAATAAAGGGATTTCTTAAGCCGACATACAAGGCCGGAGTTTGTTTGTATAAAGCCAGGAGGTTGTTCCATATAGATTTTTTCATGCAAGTCCCTATGCAAGAAGGCATATTTAACATCCATCTGATAGACTTACCATTTGAAAGAGGTAGCAAGGGAAAGAACAAGGCGGATAGAGTTCATTTGGGCAACAGGAGAGAAGGCTTCAGTATAGTCAATGCCTTCAACTTGTGAAAAACCCTTAGCAACAAGACAAGATTTATGTTTATCAACTTTTCCATGTGGTCCAAACTTGGTTCTGTAAACCCATTTGCATCTAACAAGTTTTCATCCCTTTGGAAGAGGAACTAGATCCCATGTATCATTTGCCAATAATGAACGATATTCTTCATTCATAGCTGCGCCCCAATCTGGATGGCCTGAAGCTTCTGCAAAGGTGTCAGGATCAATCGGATGTTAAGCCACTAATCAAGTGTTGGTAATACTAAGGAGTGAATGAACCGTCGGTTCACTTCATGTCTAGAACATATCGTGACCATCGGATTGTAAGTTACAAAAGGTACATACTAAAGAAACACACTTTACCTAACTATACACTAGACCAAGTTATACTTAACTATTTCCTATATGTCGGAATATCCTAACATTTTGGTATCAATATTTTGAGGGTAATTGAGCCGAGGCTATCCACATTCAATCTAGAACAAGGCAGCGACAAAGTATCCTAATCCAAGTTAGGTTCTCTTATCGGGAGAAAGTCATAGCTTCCTAAACTTATGTGGAGCTCAGAAATCTTGTTGGAAGAAAGCCGCAACCTTCCTAATCTTATGTTGACCTAAGAATTCAATTAACCAATTAGGGCATCATCAGGAGACATCTACTTGACGGGTCCCGCTTTCGCAAGCACATAAAAGATTTATGCCGGCTTTGTTTACAACAAATTTTTATTGGTAGAAGCGAGACAGTCAATAAGGCTTTCCAGTGGACCCCATCAGTCGTTGGAGTGACGAAGGATCGTAGCGTATTCGACGAAGGGCAATGTTATGGAATTGATCGAAGCCCTAGATATTTGATTGTACTTTTGATGATGAAACAAGGATCTTAGAGGGCATTCTTCTAAATTGATCGAAGCCCTGGATCAGAGCATATTAAGAAATTACAGAAGTCCTGTTCTAAGGAAACAATTAGAGTGAATTGAAACGAAACCCTCGTTGTGGATCACGTTAGGGATTTGAAATTGGACAAAAGCATTTACTGTGCCTGACACAAGGTTGCGAGCTAGACAAGCAGTTTGCTGATGTGAGAACAATAGTTGGTGTCGGGTCTAACAAAAGAAGGGTAGCATTTTCGTATCTAGTGTAGTAAGTAGATTTAGGCCATGGTAATTTTATTCGTTGTAGTAGTAAAGCCGGTTAGGGAATCCGGTTCCGTTGTTCCTAAACTCTATTCATTAGTGTCTGGATCATTTCTGTCTTGCGGAGCTGAAATACTTGTCTTGGTGAATCTTTACATTGTTGTTTATGTAGTGTTCATTATATCACTGTTCAAAGAATATATTCAATATGATCACTGTATTGAGAAAAATAAATGATATTAATAATAATTTTTTAACCCTATTGTAGAGCAGAAATCTTGCTAGCCTGGATGATATTTGAAGATAGAATAGTTGGAAATTTTTTTTGGCAAGGAATTTGTAGAGTCTTGGAAGAAGTTAGAAGAGTAGCAACAAAAGCTATTAAGAGATTGCAAGAAGGAAGCAGAGTGGCTCTTACCAAATTAGAACAATTTAACATAATGGTTGCAACATCTAAGGAGAATGAAGGGGATCCTTTTGTCAAACCTATTGATAAGAATAAACAACAAAAAACAGGGAATTGTGGACCACCACAACAGAACAATGATACTTCATATTATTGGAAGGAGTACCAATTGCTAAAAGAGGAGACATAGGAAGCCCTACCCTTTCACGAATTCTATGACATTTTCTACGAAGGTGAACCCAAGAATAGTGGCAAGAAAAACAAGTCAAGAGATATTGATTATAAGCTGAAGTAGGGGCAAAAAGCATGGACGTGGCTGTATCCCCCTAAAAAGAAAGAAAGGAATGAATGATATTTAGTAGATGATTCCTTGAACTTTGTGAGTATTAAAACTACAGGTTCAAAAAGGCCATTAGATGGACAAACTTCTCTGTAGTTAACACTTAGCAGTATTACCAACAATGACAGGGAAGATTTAAAGTCAGGAGGTGCTGTGACTTAAGTATTGTTAAATTTAGATAACAATGGTACGTTTTATGCTTAGCACAATTACTTCAATGTTCCTTTAGTAGCCCAATGACAATTTCAATCTAATTTTTCAATAGCAATCACATTAACTATTAATCACATTGACAGTAACAATAGATAGAAGACGATATGATTTGAAGATACAATATATTATCTCTGGTGTTGATTTGCAACTGATCCTCTGCGATTGAGACCATTGCCTTGGCCCTGTGGCCGCTTTGGAGGGCTTTGCTCTTCTCCTGTGCGATGCTCCCATTCTGCGCGGCGCTTCGGCCCTCTGCTCTTGCTTTTCAGGGGTATCTTTTCTGTGTTGGCTTGAAGGACTATGTTCACTGGGATTTGTGTGTGCTCGTGTCGATCGAGCTATGGTGACGCGACATCAATGGAGCCACCGCCGCCTCCCCTTTCTGATGCTGAGGCTTTTCTCAAACTTCTGAATTCTCTTCCAAAGAAGAAAGCGACCGAGGCTGCGAACTTTGTGAAACGTTTGGATGACATCCCTGAGATTTTGCTCCCTCCTGAGGGTCCGATACAGGTCGCCCTTTCTTTGGCTGAGCGTGCTTTGGGTGGACAGTTCACTGGACTTTGGCCCTCCCCCAAAACCACGAAGAGCTGGGTCGCAAGGAACTGGGCGCCGCTGATTAAAAGCAGAGTCACTTCGTATTTTCTAGGGAAGGGATTCTTTCTGTTTGAATTCTCTGAAAAGGATGATAAGGATCTGATATTCCGTAACGGTCCCTATTTCATGGGCCCTTGGGGGCTGTATCTTAATAAGTGGACGCCCGATTTTGACCCAGCAGTTGACGTCCCCACAGCCGTCCTTGTGTGGGTTACGCTGCCCAATCTGCCAGTGCATTGTTGGAATTGGGAGTCTCTTAAGCACATCGGAAACACCTTGGGCAAATTCATTGATCAAGCAAACAATAAAGACCAATACGACTGTGCTAGAATCTGTGTTGAAGTTGACCTTAAGGTCGGTTTGCCCAAGGCAATAAAGATTAGGGTTGGAAGTTGTACGCATGTTCAAAAGCTGGACTATGAGCAGCTTCTGTTCAAGTGCAGGGAATGCCATGTCTATGGCCATATTGCTAGAGGCTGTCCAAAGAATAGTGAAGTGGAGAAAGGCAAGGAGGAAGGATGGACTCAGGTCAAAAGGACCAAAACCGCTCACAAAGTCCCTAGAACTGGTAATATAAATGGCAAAGTCCCCCAGGCAGGCTCTGGGATTCAAACACCTCTCATGGAAGAACAAGGAAACAAATTTACTCAGTTAAGCTCAGCATTAGAAGACACCCAAGAAATAGAGATGCAAAAAGAAGGATCGCCCCACAAAGAGCCCCCCTCGGGACCAAAGCAAGTCGAAAGTAATGCAGACAGACCGAAAGAGATACCCACAGAAGAGGCTGAGGAAGTGCAAGGTTCGGAGGACTCAGAAGAAGAAGGTGAAATAGGGGATTCGCAAACCTCGGTTAGAAGATCATTGAGACATCGAAAATCTGCCCGTGAAAAAAGAGAACTGGAGACTTATAAAGACAAACTCCAAGGTTGCCAACCAACCCTCGAGAAACTCTTGGCAAAAACTCCGAAGACGACCAGAAATCAGTCCTAGAGCTCTAAAGGAGCTCTCCATTCCAAAAGCAAGTGATGAAGATTGTCTCCTGGAATTGTAGGGGTATGGGGAGCAGAATAAAAGAAGAAGCCATCAAAAGCCTGATAAGATCCGAATCTCCTGATATACTCCTCATCCAGGAGACTAAAATGGAGGACAAGGCCTTCCTCCATATCGACAAAAAATTGTGGAAGAGAAGTGAAGGGCAAGCTGTTTCAGCTCGTGGTGCCTCAGGAGGCCTGGGCACCCTTTGGAATGCAAACAAATTCTCAAGGATCAAAGAGGTCACCAACACCCATTGGCTGCTCTCTACGCTGCAGCACGTTGATTCAGATGAGACCCTCTGTCTCTTCAATGTGTATGTGCCAGTGAGCGTAGGAGAGAAAAAGATCTGCTGGGATTCCATTAGAAGTTTGGCAGATTCTGAAGATTTAGCGAACATCATCATTGCAAGGGACCTAAATCTCACCTTATCTTTGGTTGAAAAGCGTGGAGGAAGCATTGTAAGGGATCCGGTGCGAGAATGGGTTGAGGACCTGCTTTAAGATTCGGACATGATCGACATTAAACCTTCGTTGGGCAAGTACACTTGGTCCAATAAAAGACTCGGTTCGGGACATATTGCTGCAAGGTTAGACATATTTCTTGTTCAAAGTGCTTTTCTTCTTCTTGGTTTAGAATGTAGAATGCATATTCTCCCTTGTAGTGTCTCTGACCACAGACCCATCAAACTTGATCTTCTGGCCCATATGGATCAAGGTCCTATCCCTTTTAAATTCAGTCCCCTTTGGGTTAAGGAACAATCCTTTATGCAATTAGTAAAAGATACTTGGAAGCAACCAACCAATGGTTCTGCCTTCTTTGTTTGGGAGGAAAAGCTCAGGAGAGTGAAAGCTGCAATGAAAGCTTGGGTAAAATCCCTTCCTAACCCAGCAGTGGAAAGGAAAAAGATCCAAGAAGTCTCGAGATTCATCATCTGAAATCGGAAAATGAAGAGATCACAAAAGAAATTCTAGACAAGGAGGCTGAACTTCAGCAAAAACTTCTCAAGGCAAGCTTGGCCGAGGAAGAGTATTGGAGGATTAAATCTCGTAGGCTTTGGCTCAAGGCAGGAGATAGGAACTCATCCTTCTTTCACAAGGAAGCCCAAGGTCGGAAAAGTTTCAATTCCATCTCAGAAATCAAGGAAGAGAACATAAAACACAGAGATATTCAAAGCATAAAAAACGCTGCTTTCCTTCACTTCAAAAATTTTTATAGCGAAAAAGAGGGTCTGGGGCACATTTCAACTTTAGTGAATGAGGTGCCTCTCTGATTTCTGCCAGAAAGAATCAGTTTTTGGAAGCAGAAGTCACTAATAATGAAATAAAAACCGCCCTGTTTGCAATGGAGCCAGATAAGGCCCCGGGCCCAGATGGCTTTACTGCCAGATTCTTGCAGAATTGTTGGCAGATTGTGGAAAAATATTGATGCAGAATGGTCCGGAAATCTCAAGCTTGTCAGAAAACTGGGGGAAGTACCAATTCGGCTTTCCTGGCCCTTATTCCCAAGGAAAAAGGTGCCAATTCCTTCTCCAGATTTCGTCCTATCTCCCTTTGCAATATAGGCTACAAGCTAATAACAAAAGTGATCGCAAACAGACTGAAAACCATTCTTCCTGACATCATTCTTGAGAATCAGGGAGGTTTTTATTCAGGGAAGACAGATTGTGGACAATTTTATCCTGGTCCAAGAGGCGATCCACTCAAGCTTGACCCGGAAAGAGAAAGGAATGGTTATCAAGTTAGATCTTGAAAGCGCTTTTGACAGGGTGGGACATAGATTTCTGTTGGATGTCCTGCACAAATTTGGTTTTGGTCTCAAATTTCAACTGGATCAAGGCTTGTATTAGTGAGCCCTGGATTGCCCCTTTGGTGAATGGGAGGGCTATTGATTTCTTCAAAGCCTCTAGAGGGCTGAGGCAAGGGTGTCCTCTCTCCCCCTTGCTCTTTGTCCTCCAATCTTCTGTTCTCAGCTTCCTTTTGAATAAAAAGCAGACTGATCAAGAAATAATGGGATTGAACATCGCAAGAGGTGTCAAAAACATAAACCATGCGCTATTCGTGGATGACTCTCTCTTGTTGGGTGCAGCCTCCTTGCCCTCGGCTAAAAGATTTAAAGATGTGGTGGATGCCTATTGTGAAGAGCCTGGAAGCAGCCTCAGTAAAGGCAAATGTCATATCTACTGCTGGAACTCTACTGCCAGATCGCTCCAAGCCATCTCCAGCTGTTTTGGCTTCGCAACCTCCTCTTCATGGTCATCCTTCAAGTATTTGGGGTTCCCTGTTTTCCAAAAAAGGGCTCTCAGCAGAGATTGGCTGCCTCTGTTGGAAAATTTAAGTCCAAAATCCACTCTTGGAGCTTCAGTTGGCTCAACCTTGCTGGCAATATAGTGCTTATAAAAGCTGTCTTGAACAACCTTCCCATTTATCAGTCTGCAGTTATGATGGCTCCTATTGGCATCATGAGGAAAATGGAGGATTACATAAGGAATTTCTTTTGGAAAGTCGACAAAGCAAATGAGAAGAAAATCCCTCTATTAAGCTGGGATATAATCTCCTTGCCTAGGTGCAAAACTGTTATGGAGGATAATTGCCCCAAATTCGGGTTGGGCTCAGCTAGTGTTGTGGAAAAAATATTTCCGTGCGCGGAGAACACGCTGTCTGGACAATCTCATTACAACCTCCTGAACGATGATCAACAAACTGTGCGCAAAAGCTTCCTCCTTAATTAATCTCCATGCGCACTGGATCCCTAGAAATGGCAAGCGCATTAAAATCTGGGATGATCGTATTATGGGTTGTGATCCCCTAGCTGATGATCGCTCCTTGGTTTTGTTGAAAGATTGGATGGACAGAGCTGGTTTTCAAACTTTGTGGGACATATCTCATTGGGAGAATGGTGATTGGCATAGTTGGGAAAAGTTAGAGGTGCCTAAGAACCTTTGCAAAGATTACGCTATCTTTCTATCCCTCTTAAAAGGCAAAGCCCCTTTGAACAACATACAATCACACACTCGGGGATGGGGTCCAATCCCTGGGCGGTACTCAGTTTCACAGGGTTATAGGCAGATCACTCTGCATCCTCATGTTCCTCTTGATCCGAAGCCCTGGCAGGGGATCTAGTCTCAGACAACGATAGCTAAAATTGACTCATTCTGCTGGCTTCTTTGCCATCAGAGAATTTTGACCGACGATAGGCTTCGGAAAAGAGGCTATATGGGGCCCTCCTGTTGCTCGCTATGTGGGGAAGACGAAGAAAATGCCCCCCATTTGATGCTCTTCTGTAATTTTGCTGCAGAACTTTGGAAAGAGGCCTTAAGCCCATGGAGCATTGACTTCGCTCCCCCTAATCGCTGCTCAGACCTGTTCTCAAATTGGAAGCTAACGTACCCTGGTGGCACTCCTCATAATGCTCATATCAAAGAAGCCTGGCTCGCCCTTCCCAAATTAATCTGCTGGCAGATATGGCTGGAAAGAAATCAAAGGATATTCAGAGACAAGAAGAGCGATCCCAAGATTACCTGCGTGAAAATTAAAAGCCATCTAAAAGACTGTTTGGGAGATCAGCTAGACAGGGCAGATCTTAGTGAACAAGACGCTGAATGGGGCGCTACTTTTGATCTCCACTTCATTGATATAGTCAGGCACCCCTCGCCTCTAAAACACTGGCAAATTCGCCTTAAGGCTGCAGAATTCTTTGAGTTTTGCATCAAGAAGGCAAGAAATGCTCTCTTTTTTGACGGGGCAACAAAAGGCAATCCTAGTATTTTCGGAGCAGGTGCAGTAGTCAAAAGTGCAGAGGGCAGAACTGAATTTAGATATGCATGGGGAGTGAGCTTCAATACCAGCATTCAAGCTGAAGCTCTGGCTCTTCTCCAGGGGCTCAAGCAGCTCATATTCCTGGGTATCAAAGATGCAATAGTTTTTGGGGATTCCCAGTCTATTATAAAGGCCATTGTGGACAATTCTTCTCCTTCAGATTTAAGGTTATCAATATTGATGAGCAGAATTAGATCCTTGATAAAATCCTTTCAGAGTCTGGAATTCCTTCATGTAAAGAGAGATAACAACAAAGAAGCTGATGCTGAAGCCAATAAAGCGGTTCTCCTCCCTCTCAGAGTTCTTCTAAGAGACAGAGACGAAGGCTGGGATCCCATCCCTTAACTGTCTGATTAAAATGTTTTACTGTCTTTTATTGGAGCAGTTTGTTTGTATTTGCAAATTAGGAAAGATAGAGAAGATTACTCGTAATATAGTTTGCAAAATTCGCATGCTCACTAGTGGGCATGCCATTTGGTTCATGGCCGAGGAGAAATCTGAGCTCTGCCTATCTCTTTCTAACTTGAATTGAGGCATTTCTGCCAAGAATCAATATATCATACTAACCGTTTCTGTAAAAAAAAAACAATAGATAGAACATGAAACAAAATGTAGAAGACAAGCCAAGACAAGAGGACACCAGATTTCGCAGATGCCAGGGAAAAACTTCAATGTGGGTAAATCCCTTTGATCAAATATTATTATTATATCAAATGTTTAGTAGAGAGAGAGTAAAAAAATTCGAAATTGACTTGTCAATAGAAGATCAAAACAATCCTATCAAAGTTTTGCAATATTGTCTCAGTCAACAACAGTGAAAATCAACCCTAGCTAGAAAGTCAAAGATGGTTAACGCAACGGTCAAACTTCTCCTTTGAAGCTCAGTCAAAGGTAGTCAAACTCGGCCTCCAAGAGTGGTCAAAGTACCCAAAACAGTCATAAAATCTACGGTCAAACTTGGTGAAACATGCTTGCGGTCAATGCAGGTCAAAGTCCTTTTGCCTCGGTTCTTGTGCCAAAAATTGCGGCATGCTGAGACAGAAATCCACCCAGAAAATCGAAGTCGAAGGATGCCCAAAGAGTCAAAGTCAATGCTAGTAAAACTGCATAAATTTATGAGATTTTCGGCCTCGCAATTCTATCTTGTAATTCAAACTCCTTGTGCCACACATGGGAGAGAAGGGAATGCCCAATGTTGTACGAACCAATGAGATAAGTAGAGAGAATGTGTGAGTGATGATGATGCCAAATGAGGTGAGAGGTCACTTGTATTTATACAACACGTTGAGGGTGAAGAGTCATGTCCATTGGGCTTCATGAGCCTACATGATGATGTGGCCGACCTGAACAATTTGCACATGTGTGGGAATAAATTCAAAATCACACTTCTGCTTGTCCAAATGAAATGATCTTTATATCAATTTTGGTCCTCTCGTAAAGAGGAATTTAATGCAATCATCATCTCTATCAAATGAGCTGTCGCAAGGTGGAATTTGGCCCTAGTTGCCAATTTTAACACTCCTTCTCAACTAGGGAAAATTCCACTTGCCAATCATTGATCATCATGCCATCCTGACGTCATGTACCTTCTCTGTATCTCATCTCTGATCTATTGAACACTGATATGAATAATGAAGAAGAATTGATCAAGAGTGAGTCACAAGACCTTACCACTCTCCACAGACAAAAATCAGTCTTGATCCCAGATCAAGTTGTTGAACACCATGCTTCCTAACCATAGGGAGTACGATAATACACGATGCGTCCATCGGTAGCACTATTGTCCCTGTCCATGTATCCCAACTCATTAGCTAGATGACAGGTACTTCCCATGAGTCCCAAACTACATGGGTAGGATGTACGTTGGGGCATTAGTAGGAGCAGGTGAACCACTCATCTTGCTCATATGCCATAGGAGAAGGTGAACCACTCATCCTATGGATATGTCAATCGTAGGGGAAGGTGAACCACTCACCCTACACATAGTCAACATCATGGGGTATCACAGGGGAAGTTGAACCACTCACCCTATACATAATGCACCAATATGGGAAGTTGAACCACTCACCCTGTACATAACGCACCAATAGGGGAAGGTGTACCACTCACCCTATGGTCGCTCATAGCTCCAAGAAGTACCCCAAGCCCCCAGGTGCTCCCATAGCTCAATGTTCAACTCAAGCAAGACCCTCATAGGAGGGTCTTTCCACGACTCCAAGTCTCTCTCGGAAGGCTAAGAATTTGACCTTCCCTAACGACTTCGTGAGGATGTTTGCAACCTGCTCATCAGTCATGATGTCTTGGAGCCTTATTTCTCCCCATTGTACCATATCCCGAACAAAGTGGTACCTGATATCAATGCGCTTGAACCGGTCGTGGAACACGAGATTCTCTGAAAGACTAATCCCACTTTGATTGTTGCAAAAGATCATAGTGGTATCTAGGATGTGCTCAAATAGCTCACTAAAGAGCTTCTTCAACCAAACAACTTCACAATAGGTCATACTAGCTACAATGTATTCGGCCTCGGTGGTGCTTAGAGCAACCACTTTTTGCTTCCTGCTCATCCAAGAAATCGAAGCAAACTCCGATGAGAAGCAACATCCAGACATGCTCTTACGATCCACCACATTGCTAGCCCAGTCAACATCAATATATCCATGTAGCCTCAAATTCTCGACAATGTATCTCAGTCCATAGTTGATTGTGCCACAAAGATATCTCAAAAGATTCTTAGCAACTAGCAACAATCCAATGTATGTGATGAGGCTCGACCATAAATTGTCTCAACGTATTCACATCGAATCATATGTCAGGACCGTTGTTTACCAAGAACATCAGGCTCCCCACAAGTTGTCTATATTCGGAAGGGTTTTCCAATTCGGGCCCAACAACACTTCCACATAACCTCTTGAAGTTGAGTTCCATCGGAGTAGACAGAAACTTCACATCTCTCGAGCAACTTCACAATGTATATTCCTTAAAAAAGGAAACCTCACCTAGCTTTTGCTAGACCTCTAGGCCTAGGAAGTAGTGCATCCGACCTAGGTCCTTCATCTCGAATTCATAAGCTAACTCTCTCTTGCATTTATAAATGAGAGGGTCTGCACCTAAAAATAGATCATTCACATAAATGACCAAAATGAGAGGCATGTCCTTTTCAAACTTGAAGTATAAGTTAGGATCAACATTGCTCCTCGTAAATCTCAGCTTCATAAGATATCTATCAATCCTCTCATACCAAGCCCTAGGGGCTTGCTTCAACCCATAAAGGGATTTCTTCAACCTGCACACGTGTGTCCTTTGATCTTGTACTTCGAACCCCTGAGGTTGTTCCAAGTAGGTTTCATCCTTAAGTGAGCCATGTTAGAAAGCAGTCTTGACGTCCATTCGATGTAGGTTCCATCCTTGAGAGGCAACGAGAGCATTAGTCAATCAGATAGTAGTTTATCGGGAAACTAGTGCAAATATCTCGTCATAGTCCACTCCTTCCTTTTGAGAGAAGTCTCGAGCAATGAACATGGCATTATTTTTTTCAGCACTCCTATCAGCTCCATGTTTAATTTTGTATAGCCATTTTGAGGTGACCACGGACTTGTCCTTTTGTTTAGGCACCACATCCCAAACATCATTTTTTCATGATAGATTCATATTCCTCATTTATCGCATCCTTCCAAACTTGGTGTTTTACGATTTATTTGAACGTGCATGGCTCAAATTAAACAATAATACTCATAGCAACTAAGTAACTTCGATATGTGTTCGGCTTCTTGATTTTGTGGAATGTCCCTCTTGGAGCAATATTTCTCTCAGCATCTTCGGGAGTATCTTTGAGCCACAAATATCTTTACCTTGAGGTAGAGGGATCACTAGGTGGTGGATCAATGGGATCCATCAGGCCTTCAACATCGGGCATAGGTTCATCTGTAGGATGTTCATCCTGTTTTTCCACAACATCATTATTATTATCCTTCCTTGGAATGGGGAGATCTCGGGCCTTCCCAAGGGCAATATCTTCATCGAAGGTGTCATCATGGCTCATTTCCACATCTCTGTGTCTAGACACATAGATTCTATATGCCTTTGAATTTTCACTATATTCCACAAATATACCTTTCTTCCTAGATGCTTCTAGTTTGTTTCTTTTCTCTTTAGGCACATTAAAATACACGGGCAACCAAATATTCTTAAATGAGAAACATAAGGTTTCTTATCAGTGAAAACTTCTTTGGGTGTCTTGAAATCTAGTGCTTGATGTGAGCTCCTATTTTGAACATACACGACAATGTTGGCAGCTTCTCCCCATAAGAACTTCGGTAGACCTTGATCATGGAGCATAGCACAGGTGGCTTCCATGATTGTTTGATTCTTCCTTTCAGCAACACCATTTTGCTCAGGAGTGTATGAAACGGTTGTCACCCTCTTAATGCCAGCCTCTTTGCAAAATTCAATGAATTCCTTTGATTCATATTCAGTTCCAGTGTAGGTCCTCAGTATCGTGATCTTCTTCCTTGTTTGATTTTCCACTAAGGCTTTGAAAGAACGGAACCATTTGAACAATTCATCCTTCTTCTTCAAGAAGTAGGTCCATGTTTTGTGAGAGAACTCATTTGCAAAAATTGCATAGTTTAAGTATCCTCCTAATGATGTTACGGGCAACATACCAGATAGGTTAGAATGGACCAACTGAAGAATATTGAAAGTTTGACTTTCACTTGAAGGGAATGATCCCCTTGTAAGTTTCCCAGCTCCACAACCCTGACAAGCTTCTTCATGGTTCATGTTGAACTCAGGCATACTTGTGACCATCTTGCTTACCCCAGGTAAGGCTTTGTAACAAAGGTGAGCAAATCTCAGTGCCATAATTCAGATTGAAGAGAAGTATCGCAAGTCAAGGCTCCTAAAGGACTTCCTCCAACTTGATAGAGACTTTCAACCCTAAATCCAAGTGTAAAAACATCTTTAGGGTTTCTTTGCCAAATACGTATCTTTCCATCAATGAATGCTACCTTGAAGCCCTTATCTTCCATCACAGAAATAGACGCCAGGTTCTTCTTCAAATTGGGCACATACAACACTTCTTGTAGATGAATAGTTTGACCTTGATTCAAGTGAAGAGTAATAGTACATAATCCTTTCACGAGAGAGGTGGCATTATCTCCAAGTATGATTTCCAAATTAGTCTTCTTTTCATCCAAATTTGAGAGGGCCTCCTTGTACCCAATGAAGTGCCTTGAGGCTTCACTATCAATCAACCAATGATCCAAATAAATCGGAGGAGAGGCAGTAGATAGAGCAGAAATAAGATAAAATTCTTTTTGTTTTCATACAACATTACTTTCCTCATAACTGGAATTTCTCGTCCTTTTGGGAGGTCGACCATTTCCACCTCGAGCAATGGGAGCATTTCTCTTTTCTTTATTGTTGAACTTGTTGTTCCTTTGATTTCCATTGCGTTTGAAGTTGTTGTGGTTGTTGTTTTCATCCTCCCTTGGAGTATCCTTCTTGTGAGGACACTCTAGTATATTGGCCAAACCTGTTGCAATTGTAGCACCTTCCTTTTCTTCTTTCTTTGAATCCTCGCTTGAATCCTTGACCCTGTTTTCTTGGACCAACATTATTCTTCCTCTTAGCATGAGCGGAGAAGGTAGTAGCATCATTTCCGTCTGAGGGTTTGTCTCTCTCCATCATCCTTGTCTCTTCTAAAATGGATCGAGCCAATAATTCATCGAAACTAGACATCCTGTCATTGTTATGGATGGTTGTGTTAAACGCATCCCATGATTTTGGAAGACCTCCAAGTGCAATGAGAGTGAACTCCCTGTCGGCAATGACTTCTCCAATAGATAAAAGATCATTCTTGATTGTGTGATCCTCATGAAGTAGGATTGGATAGACTCCCCTTTATCCCTCTTGATGTCCTTCAACTTGTTCTTGCGAAAGATGATTTTATTTGCATTGTTCACTTTGAACATCCCAACCAACTTATCATACATCTCTTTAGATGTTCCTAAATCAGAATAATAATTCTTTTAGCTTTGACCTCACCTTTCTTGTATTTTGTCTTTGCAGCAGTAAGTGTATTTGAAGGAGGCTCCACCCCTCTTCCCTTCATATATGTTGGAAGAATCACTGCACCTTTATGGAATCCGTAATTTCCACCTTGGGCATCCAAGTTAATGGTTTGGAACGTTTACCAACACCTATGGGTTTTGGTGTAACGGAAAACCTCCACATGGTATCAGAGCTTGGACCCAGGTTCGATTCCCCTTAGTTGCGTTTGAGGGGGGGTGTTGGAAGAATCACCGAACTTCTATGGAATCTGTAATTTCCACCCTAGGGATCCTAGTTACTGGTTTACCAACACCTGCGGGTTTTGGTGTAACGGAAAACCTCCACATAGGGGCCCCAAAACTCGAAACCCCTTGCTCCGAAAAAATTAATTTGCTTTAGATTTGAATTCTACTGCAAATTCTTCAATGGCTGACCCTGCAAATTTTTTTAGAGGCTAGATCTTACCCTCAAGGGTCTAGATCTAGCTCTATTCCAACTCTTCTTGCTTGATCATACCTGCAAAAATAATTTTTCCAATACCCAAAACCCTAATATATACAAAAATCCCCAAAACCTTGAAACCCCAGTTAGAAAAATAATTTACAAAATATATTATACAAATTTATTTACAAATGTACAAATATACAAAGCTTTTGAAATAAATTTTGAGAAATATTTTTTTTAGAATTTTTTTGATAAATGACTAAGTGTATTTCTAAGAATAGATGCAAGCTACAACCTTAGTGAAGTTAAATAAAGTTTAAACCATGTAAATATTCAGAGTCCAAATAATGTCAGCCTATGTCCACAGTTTGTGAACTTGGAGCCCAAGTGTAAGGACTTGCGGTCCTTGGCACGCCCACCGGCACGATGTGCGAGCTTGTTGGTGAACGAGCGAAGGAAGTGCGAAGCTCTACGGCCAAAATGTGCGAAGGGACGAGTTATAATGCGCATTAGAGGAGAGAGCGACGAAGTTTATAGCGTGGGAAGCATGCTTGGCTAGCCCACCGGCTGACCTACGACTCGGGCAAAGGCTGACCATGTTAATGGAGGATTTGCGATGAAGTAGGGGCGTTCAAACATGTGGAGGACGAGTTGGCTTGGGCAGTTCGACTCACCCTTCCGCTCATATAAATACAACAATGCGTGGAGGCATTTGGACATCGAACTTTCGGTCATAAAACTTGAGCAAGGAGAAGTGCGCAGTTAAGAAGTGAAGCAGCAACAAATAGGAGAGGCGCAGCTCTATGCGCCCATCCTTGGGCAACGCTGCACGGGGATAAATGCACGGGTCTCGGTCTTGGGTGAGAGTGCGGGTAGGAGCGCTCGTCGTTCGGACAAAGGAGCGCGGGTGGAGACTTGGTGAAGTCGCCCGCCCAACGTGCAAACATAATGCGGTGGGAACTTTGGTGAGACCACCGTGCGAAGAGGAAACGAGGGTGTCTTGGTGACTTGGTGGAGTTGCCCGCCAATCGTGCACAAGGTTCGGTTGTGAAGTGCGGTTGGCAGCTCGTGTGAGGGCGCACTTGCCCAGGTTGGGCAAGGAATCTTGGTTATCACACAAAGGTGTGAGAAGTTGTAATTTTGGCTAAGTATGAAACTTGGTGTTTCCCAAGTATACTTGTAAAGCTTTGTAACATTGAAAGATTGTATAATATATTATATTCGGGCAGATTCATTGTTCAGGGAGTTGCCCTTCCCTTTATACTGTGCAATTGTGTTCTCTTGTATAATTGCTGATGATAATGAATGTGTATGGGTGTTCATTGGTATAAAGGAAACATAATAATTACTTGGTTAAGAAACACAAACTAAGTAGGACATATGGTTAGGCGTAGTCCATGAACATAAGTATTGGTGAAAAGAAAGTGTTCGGTGGTGCTGCACTTCGCCAAGAGCAGTTGAAAGACTACCGCCGGTCTGGGGGCGTGACACCAAGGATTGAAGAACCTGCAAACACTATATATTTTCTTCAAGAAAGCTTATTAGACATATGGCGAATCAGGTCACTTAGGATAAACCCAAAATCTACCAATAGAATGATATTATGATTTTATCCCCATCTAATGAATAAACAAACTTTTAAAACTTTACGCACAATATAGGAAAGCCCGTACCCAGCACGTACCACAAATCAGTAGACAATAAACACCATGAATTGTACCCAAAAGTCTTTATTATGATTCAAAAAACGTTCCCAACCAGACAATAGCGTTACATCAACTTTTCTGTAGAATTTTCTTAGCCAAACATCAGATGGCTTTAACACACAAATGACTCTATATATAGATAAATCATCGAAATGGAAAAATAACGGTTAGTTGGCTTGATCCTTGTCAAGGTAATCTCGACCGTCGAAAAATATTTGATATCTTTCAATCTCCACCGTTGAAAATATTAATTTTTGAGGAAATTTCGAATTTCTCATTTAACCCATTTTTTATTAGCTCAAAATTAATTATTTTGAGCTAATTTCCTAAAAAATTTGACTTTGACTTAACAACCAAGGTCCAAGGGTCAATTTTTTGTTGAAATCTTACAATATTCCCTTGGTGGGGGGGACCTCCAAAAATTAATTCCTTTGAGACCCACGAATTTTTCCACTTGGAGAATTTAATTTAGCCATGGTGTCTAAGTATGAGGGACCATGCATTAAAACATTTTCTTCATAACATTTTTACAATTCAACCCTCAAAGGGGGAACACAATTTCGGTATAGACTTCAAATTACATACTCGATTCTATGATACAATATGATCTAGTAGACCAAGTGAATTGTAATAAAATAATTTAACCAGTTAGCTTAATTATTCCCAAATCACTTTTACATAAGACTCGACTAGAACACTAGGACTCACCTAAGACTTTGAGGAAGAATTCCACCCTAGCTTTGGGGTGAGGTTGTAGGGAAAAACTTTGCCGATCATTCGTGTTTAGAAACACAAATGAATCAATGAGAACATAGGAGGGAGAACAGGTTGGAAAAAGGGGCCTTGAGGCCAGATAGCTCTAAGCTTTTGTTTGTTCTAGACAAGGATGGTCTGCTGTGTGAAAATATGCTTTATGAGAACAAGCATTCAAATATGCTCATGAAGGAATTCATGCTCTTAGCAAACAACACAGTAACATCAGCTAATAGTGTTGGTAGTAGCGATGATAATGATGAAATTGTGTTAAGGGATTGCGAGAATTTGGAAGATGCAACCACTTCTCCAAAAGGTACTTCAAATGGTGTAGATATAGAGGCCAAGACAGAAAACCCCTTAAATTTTGATTTGACTTCAGAGTTGGAGAAGATTGATATATCCGATAATTTTACCTTCCCTCAATATGTAGAGAGAAGTAGTAATGTATTTTTTGTCAAGCCTCCTGCTTGGCTAGGATGGGAAAATACAACAGTTGGCATGTCTGGCAGAAAACTGTTCAGAAATCCTTTTGGAATTGACATCGCAAATCCATTAGAGGTAGGTATTAAGTCAAAATCGGCTTGTACAGGCCAAGGCTCAAGGACAAAAATGGATCATGTAACTGGCAAAGACACAACTCAAGGTAGTTTTGTTCCTGAACTACGAAAGGAGGCAGAAGCCAAGGAATTACCGAAGAAAATACTGTCAATGTTTAAAGAAAATATGGAATTTCTTGATAAAGAAACATAATGACTAAGAAAGGCAGGGGACATGCTCTAAAGGAAGGAGTTGGAGTTGCAACAAACTTGTCATTGTTTGAGGACAAGCATTGTCAGGAAGGGGGGACTATAATGTCCCTGCAAAATTAAGTGCCAAAAAAGGGTGAAATAGCCTATCAATCCCCATAGGCTACAGTCCTCAATAAAGGGGAAAACCCCAAAATTTCCAATTCTGGAAAAGTTTTGGGGCTGCTGGGCAAAGAAACCCAAAGTTGGAGCTTGGAGTAAAGTTTACTCAATCAATTAAGGAAGGAGATCCCCTCAAAGAAATCTATAAATTCAACAGGATTGGATTCATTTGAATCTTCATTGGATTAGATCAATTACTTCTATTTTCTTTGAGACCGAGGCTCTGAGGGTTTTAAGACCCCTTTTTTCCTCCTATCAATTTCAGTGGTAAAAGATTCCACTCTAGTTGATAAACCTATTTTGTCTTCTCTTTTCCTCTTCTCTACTTTGTTCAGGCATATGTTCTTTCTTTATACAAGGAACAAGAGAATTATCCTATGAGGAAGCAGCGAGGTTTTCAGTCCCAATTCATCACTTGTAATTGTATTAACAATGAGGTCTTACAGTCTGAATAACAAGAAGCTTTTGGTATCAATCCTCTGAGGGAAACCAAACTGAGGATATCCAAATTCAATCTGTAACAAGGTAGTGACAAATTATCCTAATCCAAGTCGGGATCTCCTATGACAAGAAAGCCACAGCCTTCTTAAACTTATGCGGACCTCATAATTTAATTAACCAATTAGGGCAGCATCAGGAGACATCTATGTGATGGGTCCTGCACCCTTAGGCATGTAAAAGATTTATGTTGGCTCTGTTTACAACAAATTTTCATTGGTAGAAGCGAGACAGTTAATAAGGTTTTCCGGTGGACCACGTCAGTTGTTGGAGCGACAAAGGATCGCAGTGTATTCATTGGAGGGCAATTTTCCGGAATTGATCAAAGCCCTGGATAAACTTGATTGTGCTTTTGATGACGAAACAGGGATCTTGGAGGGCAATTTTCTGAATTGATCGAAGCCCTGGATCAAAGCATATTAAGAAATTACGGAAGTCTTGCTTTAAGGATACGGGTCAAAGAGAATCTAAATGAAACCCTAGCTATGGATCACGTTAGGGATTTGAAATTGGACAAAAGCATTTGCTGGGTCTGACACAAGGTTGCGAGCTGGGCAAGCAGTTCACTGAGGTGGGAACAATAGTTGGAGTTGGGTCTAACAGAAGAAGGGTAGCATTTTCGTATCTAGTGTAGTAAGTTGATTTAGGCCATGGTAATTTTATTCATTCTAGCAGTCAAGTCGGTTAGGGAATCCAGTTCTGTTGATCAGAAATTCTATTCATTGGTGTCTGGATCATTTTTGTCTTGTGGAGTTGAAGTACTTGTCTTGGCAAATCTTTATATTTTTGATTATACAGTCTTCATTATATGACTGTTCAAAGAATATATTGAATTTGATCACTGTACTGAGAAAAATAAATAGTAATAATAATTTCTAAACCCTACTGCAAAAGTTACCTTAGATCTACTACATTTTCCAATTCTTGGAAGGTTCAGAATGTAATATGTTCAAAACTGTGGCAAAAATTGGCATTGTGTTGTTTTTATTTTAATTGAAAACTGCTTCATATATATATATATGTCAACCTCCAGAATGTCATAACAAAGTACATGAGAAATATGCTTAAGGCTTATCAGAAGTATGGCCAAGATGCCTCATCACAAGCAGCTAGCAAACACAACCTTTACAACAATTACTAACCACTTCTCTAACTTGAAGTGAAGCCCTTTGTAACTAAATAGGTAAAACAATTATTAAAAACCTCCTTAGTCTCCTGATTGGTGTTGTGCACTGCAGACAGCGGGTGTACTCTGGTAACATGGTCCCTGATGGGACAACTCTATCCCAATCCATTAATATTGTTTTAACATGGTCCTTCAGTTGTGGAATATTTGTGACAGTGATCAAATTTGGAGGGCTAGTCCTTGTTACATCAAAATCTAGCACCTAAGTTACCTCAAGCTAAGTGCTCCCTAAGGTTTTTACAATGACTTCTAGCCAAGGATAAAATAGGAATTAGGATTTAGGGTGGATTAAAGAGCAATTTTGGGATTTGAGTTCAAATTATCCTATGGCTCAATCTATGGCTTAGCGCAACCAATAGAGGCTGAAATAGGTTCCTAATTACACAGTCAAAAAATTACACTTGGCTATCACAAACTAGCTTATTAATCAGAAATTGCAGCAAAAAAATAGTTTTATAGCAACAACAAACTAGCCTGGGAATCTATGATAAAAAAGTGTAGAATGGGTGTTAAGATAAGGAATAAATTACAGGGTAAATCATAACTTTTTTTTTGTGGTTGAAATTCATATAACAGCACTAAAAACTCTAGACGTTGGCCCTAAACTAGGTCTTTAAAATGCATGTAAATTGGCATTTTTGCCTTCTCCTATTAACTATAAACAAAACCCTAACCCTAGGACAATAACATGCCATATGATAAATGCTAACAATATATTATTTTGCTGTAAATAAACCCTAATTTCTCTAGTAAAAGAACATAGTTTAAGGGTTTCAAAAATTGCCACAAGAGAGATCGGTGCCTTCTCAATCCAAGTCCAATGGAATCTAGGAACATACAATACTTGGAACAACTTTAGAGTAGAAAACAAGATTCAAAAGAACTATGGCAAGTTAACATACTTACCCTAGGGTTTGAGTCAAACCTCTCAAACTTTCAAAGATAGCATGGAATGAACTAACTTGTCACTTACTCAATGTCTTGGAAGTGTTGAGAAACCAAGTGCGTAAGGTTTAATCTTGATTTCTTCTTCTTGATAATTACTTGTGAATGTTATTTGCTTTCTTATTACTTATTATGTTATCTTCATTAAGCAATTATAC
This sequence comes from Pinus taeda, assembly GCA_000404065.3. Classification (NCBI taxonomy): domain Eukaryota; kingdom Viridiplantae; phylum Streptophyta; class Pinopsida; order Pinales; family Pinaceae; genus Pinus; species Pinus taeda. Next base: position 259,819 of record APFE030508588.1, on the reverse strand, counting down.
GAATGTTCAAAACATAAAGATCACAAAGAGACACTAGAAATTACGCTCCAAGCCAGAGCAAAACCCTACAAGGGGGAAAACCCAACAATCCTTCTCTTATAGAATCATATCAAAATGAGATATCCAAGGCCAAGACCCAAAACTGCCACCAAAATGACAAGTCCAACCCTCCTCCAAGTCACCTCCAAATCTGTTCAACTCTAGTCAAAGCAAAGCTGCTTGGGAGCGGGAGCAGAAACGAGAGTGGGGAGCGACATTTTCAAAAGCTCTTGGGTTAGGAGCAAATTTCTGTATAATATATATTTTTATATATTTTGTTGCATATATGTCAACAAAACCATGTAGAATGATGAATTAAATATAAAAAACATAAAAACATGGATTAAACCATATATCATCAATCATCTAGAAGTTATAATCTTCATCAACCACATGCCCACATGTTAAAATTGGAAACTTGGGCCAAACTCCACCTTGGACAACTCATATCATGGAGATGATATTTTTATTGGACCCCTCTTTCCTAGAGGTGTCAACAAAATATGTAGAATGATGAATTAAATATAAAAAACATAACATGGATTAAACCATATATCATCAATCATCTAAAAGTTATAATCTTCATCAAGCACATGTTCACATGTTAAAGTTGGCAACTAGGGCCAAACTCCACCTTGGACAACTCATATGATGGAGATGATGTTTTTATTGGATCCCTCTTTCCTAGAGGTGTAGGATTGATCTAAAGATCATCTCATTCTGGCAAGTACAAATGGAATTATGAATTTATTTCTTCTATGGACAAATTGTTAAGGTCGGCCATAAGTCAAATGTAGGCTCATAAAGCTCAACAAACATGTCTATTCACTCTTAACGTTGTATATAACTAGAGGATACATTTTCCTCATTTGGACACACATCAATACTCATCTTTCTCTCTCCTCTCCTCATTGGTTCGTACAACAAATAGGAGCATCTCTTTCTTCATGCGTTGACTGGAAATTATAGGCTGAAAATCACAGATCTGTTTTTGGGCTGTTATAGGGACATTGACCAGCGTTGATTGAGGGTCAAACTTCATCTTTTGACCACGTTTTTTAGGCAAGAAATTCATTTTTGTTAGGCCGTAACTCTTGGCACAAAAATCAAGGTGTTTGCAACTGTTACAGTGTGGACTACAGAGCCGTTGACCGCAGAGTTTACCATGCGTTGACCATGGTTGACCAAGAATTTCAGGACTATTTTGGGCTGATTTGTACTGTCTTTGGAGGCTGAGTTGATTGGGTTTGACTGAGTTGAATTGGAGGAGAATTTCTCTTGGTTTGACTAGTGTTGACTTTCTAGTTAGGGTATCCTTTTGGATTGCAGTTTGACTGGACAATTTTGACAGTGTTTGGGCAAGGAAATTTTGTATATTGTACTCTCTCTCACTGCTGAACTTTTGAAGAATAATAAGAAGATTTGATCAAAGGGTTTTCCCCACATTGGGGTTTTCCCCCGACATCTACCTTGGCTTGTCTTTTACTTATTATCAATTTCACGACTATTTTGGGCCGATTTGGACTATCTTTGGAGGCCGAGTTGACTGGGTTTGACTGAGTTGAATTGGAGGAGAATTTCTGTTGGTTTGACCAACGTTGACTTTCTAGTTAGGGCATCCTTTTCACTGCAGTTTGATTGGACAATTTTGACAGTGTTTGGGCAAGTAAATTTTGTATATTGTACTCTCTGTGCTGAACTTTTGAAGAATAATAAGAAGATTTGATCAAATAGTTTTCCCCACATTCGGGTTTTCCCCCTAGCATCTGCCAAATATTGTGTCTTCTTGTCTTTGTTTGTCTTGTGTTGATGCTAGGCCTGCTGCCCATCATCCTCTGCACTGCTGCATCCTTTACCGATGTCCATGGCTCTGCCACTGCCACTGCTGCATCTGTATGACAACTCCCTCTGCATCTGTGCTGTTGCTGGTCCTTTCTCGCAACACTGCATCCGCATTGCAACTCCCTCCACATCCGTGCTGTTATCACTCCCATTTCTGCTTCTGAAACGGGTTCTTCACCATCCCCATCTTTTCCCTGAAGTAGTCAAACTTTGTCCTTCCAAGGGCCTTGGTGAGGATGTCCGCCACCCGTTCTCCTGTAGGAGTGTAGCTCAACTGTACAACTCCTAGTTGGGCATAGTCTCTGACAAAGTGACACTGGATATCAATATGCTTCGACCTATCATGAAACACTGGATTCTCAGAGAGCTTGATGCAACTCTAATTATCACACATGATCCTAGTGGCCTCCATATTCTTTCTGAATAGGTTCACCAATAGTTTTCTAAGCCATATGGCGTCACACGAAGCTGTGCTTGCTGCCATATATTCTGCCTTAGATGAGCTGAAAGCCACGGACTTCTGTTTCCTACTACACCAGGAGGTCATTTCTGATCCAATGTTAAGACAATACCCAGAGATACTTTTCCGATCCAAAAGTTAAGCTCAGAGAAAAGGTTGAGCAGCGGAAGAGCGGAAGCTGAAACCCTGAAGGAAAACCCAAAACCACAAAGAAAAACACTAAATGACAAATTAAAGTTAAAGAAAAGGAACGAGCAGAGAAGTGAAGAGGTAGGGCATATGAACAGTTAGATCTCAAAGATCAATGGTCATCGCATGAAAGAGTGCGCGGAAGATAACTTCTGAAGAAGCGGTTTTATATAGGAAAGTGGATTTTAGGCAGAAGGACCGTAAGCGGTATTCTTATGTTTGACTCCGATAACATTCATAACGCGACACGTATCAAAAGTAGTGGAGAGGGGAAACCGCTTTATCGGGCGGTTAAACCCCATGCTTGTTATCTACCCGAAATCAGGTTGAACCGTCGGATCTATTAAGGATAGAATCAACGACGGAGGTTATAACGCAAGTTGTTGATCGAAGATCGGAGGAAAGGATGGCGGAGTATAAAGGTAATAGACCGGGAGTGCGGACCCGACGATTTATGGAAGCGGATGCATAAATTTTGAGATCCGGCTTAAGTGTTTCGTACCGGGTTATTTCCTTTGTATTACAATAAAGTTAAAGTCCCGAGTTAAAGGTGAGCTTCTGTGTATTTATTTCTATTAGAAGGGCATAGTAGAAATAATGCATGGATAAAGGGTTATGGGTAAAGTTTACGCATAACCAAAGTAAAGAGAGGGTTTCATGGTTAGGCCGATATAACGAAGCAAAATGTGGGGTTTGGTATATATGCAACTTATGGGTTAATAAAGGTTAATGAAGGTTTATAAGGAGTGATTGAGTTCCGATATAAAGGAAAAGGTGAGTTAAGGGTTAGACTTTATTAGTCTATAAATCATTCTGCTTGAGACTATGAAAGGGGCCTTAACCATTGATGGTTGAAGATTTTGACTTGCTTTTGAGTTAAATTCCCGGGACTGATGCAACTATGCATTATATATGCATATTATGGGTGTAAGTGGGGGTAACCCTGCATCATTTGTTATCAAAACAGAATTATAATTGAAACAATTGGTGTTAAAACAAAACAAAGAAATTCTATGTGAAAGAATTGAGGACAAAGTTATGTTTTAAGATGTTTATGCAAGCAATGAAGGATCAGATTCTAATTTGACAGAAAGTAGGCACACAGAGATGATGTGTAGCAGAACCTGTGGATGCAAGAAACAAAGGACAATCCATTCAAGGTACAGGTGGAATGGTGGAACAAGATCATGCAGAGATCTTGAAGGTGAGGTGATATGTTATGTTTTGATTTGATTGCAAAATGTGTGTTTGTACATTGATGCACAGATAACAACAAGAGAAGGTGAGAAGGTTGCAACATCTAGAGCAAGGAATGCTTGAATTGGTTCCAGAGGAAAGAACCAGAGAAATGCTAAGAATCCAGGGAAATGCTAAGAGACTGAGGTTAGAAGAGGACAGAAGCTTAGTAAAGTCTATGTAGCAAGAAGGAGACTCGTTACTGTGGAGGTAGTGTTGCAGCTCACAAAGGCAATTCCACAAAGGATGTGGGTAGAATTGCTAAGGTAATGAAGGAAGCTGGTAAGATTTTCTAAGTGAAAGAAGAAGTGGTCAGAACCAAGTGTTTCATTGTGATTGAAATACAAGAGGACAGTTATGAGAAGTGCAGATGAGTTGAAGCTTAGAGGGTGCAGAGAGAAGTGCTTAGAGGAGGTTCTAGAGATAGATAACCAATTGCTTGCCAAAAGACCAAGTACAGAGGAAAGCTTGGTGAGGTAAGTTGCAACAAGGAGGACTTGTTGTTGCAAAGGCTTTAATGCAGCTCATAGTGAATGAGTGAGGAGCTCATGAAGATAGAAAAGAAGAAGATGGCTACTGATAGTCATAGCAAAGGTTTTGAGGGAGACCACAGTAGGAGAAATATGAAGAAAGAGGATGCCAAGGCAAATGGCAAGATGATGAGTCAAGAGAAAATTGACAAGGAAATTGCAGAGTTAAAAGAACAACTCGATGTATTGATAAGGATACTAGAGGAAAGTCAGGGACAAGGTTGGGTATTAAAGAAGAAGCCAGTGTTGGGTATTAAAGAAGAAGCCAGTGAAGTGACATAAGTTGCAGAGAAGGCTACAGTAGAGGCAAGTAAGGTGGCTGATGGAAAAACTCAGAGAAGTTGAGTTGGAAATGAAAATGGAAGTGTTCATTTGTGAAGTAGAACAGAGTGAAGTTCTGAGTGAAGATGAAGACGTGAAGATGAAGACTCGAAGACTGAAACTTCAAGTGAGGCCAAAAGGTCACATGGTTTTAAAATATGATAATTTGTGTGTTTGCAGGTGAAACATGTAAAGAAGGACAATTTGCTGATATTGTCATAAAGAAGGAAGAAGCCAAGCAGAACCTAAATTATGTTCTGGAAGAAGATGAGATAGATAGGTCTCATATACAGTTGGGGAAAGATATCAAGCGACCAAGTGAAGGGCTTGAGGAGATTGAAGAGGAGACCATCGAAGAATTTCTGAGTCATAAAGAGAACTTGGAACAACAAGGAGATATGATGGTTGAAACATCAAGTGGGACCACAAGGTTTTATGTTTTTAAGACTAATAGTTTGTCTGTGGATGCAGAACAAATGCAGGAAAATATTAATGCAGATGGTAAGACAAGGATAGCTCTTGGAGAAGGTAAACATCAAGAGATTAAAGGCAAACTTGAAGAAGAGACTATGTTAGTTGGAAACATAGTAAAGGATCGTCAGTTCACCATGATGATAGGCACAGTGGAAATAGCTATGGAAGCTGTTAAGAAGGAAGAAACCTATGCAAAGGATTTAACCTTAGGAGAAAGGACATCTGATGATTGGTCACTAACAAAGGAGGGTTTTGCAGAGGATGAACAATCTTTTGAAGCTGTCAAAAGTAAGTATCTTTCAGAAGATGAATACTCTAGAGTAAAGGATAAGGGAGAATATCTCTTGAATGAGGAAGGCAATGACTTATTGCAGCAGAAAAAACTTAGTAATGAAACTGTTATAACACAGGGACAATTTCTTGTGGGAAAAAGAGATGAAGTTCAGTGTGAAGAATTGATATGTGAAACAACAGTTGAAACTGTTGAGCCTTGTAATTTTCAAACTGACAATTCGTTTATAAATGCATGGATTTTAAGTGATGATGAAGTACTTGCGAAGTGTCACAAAGAAGTTGCATTGTTGGAGTATTTGCTGGGAAATTCAGAGTATAACAATGTGATTGCAGAGGAAGAAGTTCACTACAGTGAACAAACACAGAAATACATCATTAGAGCAGATGGTGTGGAGGAGAGACTAGTTGACAGTCTCATGAATTCTTTTGAGAATTCAAAACAGCATACTGATGTGCTGATAGAGGAGAAAGAAACAGAGCAGCAAATTGAATTGTTGCCAAAGGAAGATAAGGTACAGAAGCCTTATGTTTTTGATTTTAACAAGCATTTTGTGAGTACAGGTTTAGTTGCAGATGTTGGAGGAAATTTGGCACAGAGCAACCAAATAAAGATGAAAGAAGAAGATTCTGTGGAAGAATTTAATCCATGGAACATAAATGTTCAATTGTTGGAGAGAATGTTGGAAAGTCAGAATTCAATGCAGAAAGAGATAATCATGAAAGAGGGTAAGGATGAAAGGGAGGCAGTTAAAGGAAGCATAGGAGTCAAAGCAAAAGCAGAAGAAAAAGTAAGGAACCAACAACTACAAATTGAAAGTAACCAACAACAGATTGAAGAGTTAGTGGACCAAAACAACAACCTGAAGCAAAGAGAAAGAAATAGCAATAAGTGGCAAGGTATGGACTAGTCCAAGGACGAACTGGAGGCAGAGATTGAAGAATTATGTCAGTTGATGATGAAATAATCCATGTGAAGGAAATTAATAGTAGCAGGAAGCATGATCAATCAGAACTTGAACCTGATTGACAAGGAGAGAAAGATGAAACAGAATACAACAGACATACAACAACAACAAAGGGGCAAGGCATTTGGGCAGCGACAAACTAAAATTTGGGAGCCTGGAGGTTTTCTATCAAGTTATGAAGACACATGATAAGGATATTATGAATATTTTCAACTTTGGGAGTCTGATGCAGGAGCATTCAACCCAAGGAAAATCATTGTATTTTAGTAGACATGGGGGGTCATGTGTTTTTAGGAAGTTGGATTCCTAAGTGTTGAATTAATGTAATATTTAGGCTTTTGAGTGAGTAGGATAGGAATTAATTAGATGATGTGAGATATTTTGTAAATGCTCTCGAATGAAGGAGAACATGAGTGGTTAATAATGACGAGAGAGTTAGAAGTCAATTATAATTCTTAAGGTAGTTTCATGATTCGAGGAACTAGAGAGGACATTTAGGAGTCAATTCAATAGATTAAGGATTTAAACTAGGAAATTGGTTATAAAATCCTATGTATAAATGTAAGCCTACGTGCAGAGTGAAAGGGGAGGCCACTGATATTGAAGATCAGGGCTATGAGAGACAGAGAGTTTCGATATGTAATCAATTGTTCATATTTATATATACAAAAGTTTATTCCTACCGTGTAATTGTGTGAATGAGTATTTAATGAATGAATTACATATAAGTTGTGAATTCATAGGTTCTGTACCAGGGGTTGCAGGTAGAGTTCTGAAGGATAGGCAGAGGAGCAGAATGATTCAGAGGAATCATAAAGGGATCTTTGAATCCAGTTGAAGATCAAAGTGGAGCTTTGGAGAAGTAGCAAAGTGAGAATTCGCAAAAGTTAATCTCAGAGAAAAGGTTGAGTAGCGGAAGATGAAACCTTGAAGGAAAACCCAAAACCACAAGGAAAAACATTGAATGACGAATTAAAGTTAAAGAAAAGGAACGAGCGGAGAAGTGAAGAGGTAGGGCATATGAACCGTTAGATCTCAAAGATCAACGGTCATCGCATGAAAGAGCGCACGGAAGATAACTCCCGAAGAAGTGGTTTTTATATAGGAAAGTGGATTTCGGGCAGAAGAAGCACCGTAAACAGTATTCTTCCGTTTGGCTCCAATTCCATTCACAACGTGACACGTAGCAGAGTAGTGGAGAGGGAAACTGCTTTATCGGGCGGTTAAACCCCATGCTTGTTATCTACTCGAAATCAGGGTGAACCGTCGGATCTATTAAGGATAGATCAACGACGGAGGTTATAACGCAAGTTGTTGATCGAAGATCGGAGGAAAGGATGGCAGAGTATAACGGTAATAGACCGGGAGTGTGGACCCGACGATTTATGGAAGCGGATGTATAAATTTTGAGATCCGGCTTAAGTGTTTTGTAGCGGGTTATTTCCTTTGTATTACGATAAAGTTAAAGTCCCGAGTTAAAGGTGAGTTTGTGTGTATTTATTTCTATTAAAAGGGCATAATAGAAATAATGCATGGATAAAGGGTTATGGGTGAAGTTTACACATAACCAAAGTAAAGAGAGGGTTTCATGGTTAAGCCGATATAACGAAGCAAAATGTGGGGTTTGGAATATATGCAGCTTATGGGTTAATAAAGGTTAATGAAGGTTTATAAGGAGTGATTGAGTTCCAATATAAAGGAAAAGGTGAGTTAAGGGTTAGACTTTATTAGTCTATAAATCATTCCACTTGAGACTATGAAAGAGCCCTTAACCTTTGATGGATGAAGATTTTGACTCGCTTGTGAGTTAAATTCCTGGGACTAATGCGCTTATGCATTGTATATGCATACTGTTGGTGTAAGCGGTGGTAACCCTGCATCACTTCTTCTTGATGAAGTAGACGTCATAGCCCTTGCCTTGTAGTTGTGACACGGAAAGTAAGTTCATCCCCAATCCTGGTACATGCAGCGCATTTGTAGCACATAATTGTTCTCCCGATTCTGTTTGAAAGACTATGGCACCCTTCCCTACTGGAGTACACTTTGCCTTGTTCCCCATGGTGATCTAAAAGTTCATCTTCTCTTCTCGATATTTTGAGAAACACTCCCTGATTCTCGTCATATGCCATGAGGCTCCACTGTCTATATACCATACTTCTGATGATGCAACATTAGTCATACACGCCACTTCTTCCAGCCTGGAAGCTAACATAGAGAAATCGAAATCTCTCTCTTGTGCAATCTTCTGAAAATGTGTGCGAGTCCCCTGACGTGGATGCCTCTGCATCGTGGTCTCGACCCATACCTGATTTTCCCTTCTTGCCTTTGATTACTCCCTTTGATACCATGTGAAAATTCTATCACTGCAACAACTGATTTACTTTTCCTACTTATTTCACAATAAGTTATTTATGAAATTACTTCAATAAACATTAAAATAAATATTGCTGCAGATATCACACCGTAATACAGAAACAAACATATGCACAAGAATCAACACATTGACATAGTTATTTTGGATAATAGTCCTCTGAAAAACCCAATGTGGAAAAATCACTGCAGCAAGGGAGGTTTTATTATTTAGCAATTCTTCAGTACAACAGGGTGCCAATCTAGCTTACCCATAGAGAGAAAAAAATTCTCCAACATTTCTCCCAATCCTAGCGTTAGCCCAGCTGACCTTTGCGTGGCTCTCAGACCCTTTGCGTAGTCTTCTGTTGCCTCTGCGTCTTCCTAAAATGTCCTGCGTCTGTCTCTCCTGCCTCAATGCTGATCTCTAGTGGCTGATCCTGTCTCTTTGTTTCGTACTTGTTGCTTCCTGACTACTCACCAGACCACTGGTTCAATTTCTCAGCTAACCCCACTCTAGAAATTGAACTCACTGGTCTCCCTCAGTATGTTCTCCAAGTGACCCTCAAGCCTCCTCTTATACTTTTCTCGTTGACAAATCAACGACCAAAATTAAGTCCCTAATCAACGACTAAGATTAGATTTGGTTTGATCCATGATTTTTGGACCTTCCTAATACAGTTTTGTATCAATTCACATTAATATTTTATTTTCCCTGAGTTTAGATTTAGGGACTTCATTAAAAATATTAATTATACTAATATCTCCCAAACTGTTTAGAATCTGCCCAAACCCTTTCTGGGTATTGGAGATCTCATGTGCCTTATCTTCTCCACCAATTTTCGTGGCTAGAACACATCCTATGCTACCTCAAATCAACACAAGCCAAGTCCTCTTTCTCAAAAACAAGTTGAAGGACATAAAGAAGGGAAGAGGAGAAGATATCCAATCCTACTTCATGAGGATTATCAAAATAAAAAATGATCTTCTATCAACTGGAGGAGTTGTAGCTGACAAGGAGCTCACTCTCATTGTCCTTGGAGGTCTCGCTCATGAATGGGATGTGTTCAACAATATTATCTTCAACAATGACAGGATTCTAAGTTTTGATGAATTGTTGACTAGATGTACTCAAGAAGAAACAAGGATGATAGAGAGAGACATGCCTTCAAGAAGAAACAAGGATGATTCTACTGCATTCTCTGCTCATGCTAAAAAGAAGAACAATGCAGATTCAAACAAGCAATGTCAAGGAAGATCGAGATTCAAAGATGGAAGAAAGGGTAGATGCTTCATTTGTAACAGGTTTGGCCACTATGCTAGGGAGTGTCCTAATAAAAGGGACACATCTCGGGATGATGACAACAACAACCACAACAATTTCAAGGGCAACAACAATCAAAGGAATGGAAATTTCAACAACAAAGGAAAAAGGAATGCTCCCGCTACTCATGGAAATGGTCGACCTCCCAAAAGATCAAGAAACTCCAGGTATGATGAATCTAATTTTGTAGATAACAAGCAAAAAGAATTTTATCTTATATATGCCCTCTCTACTGCCTCTTCTCCGGATACCTTGGGAAATTGGTTGATTGATAGTGGTGCCTCAAGGCACTTCACTGGGTATAAGGAAGCTCTTTCAAATCGGATAAAAATGATACAAATTCGGAAATTATTTTTGGAGACAATGCCACCTATCCCGTGAAAGGAGCTGGGAATGTTACTCTTAAATTGAATCAAGGTAGCACCATTCATCTACAAGAAGTACTATATGTACCTGATCTAAAGAAGAACCTGGTATCTATCTTAGGGATGGAGGACAAAGGATTGAAGGTGGCATTCATTGATGGAAAGTTACGTGTTTGGAAAAGAAATTTCAAAGAAGCATTTACTCTTGGATTAAGGGTTGATAGCCTATATCAAGTTGGAGGAAGTCCATTGGGAGCTATGTCTTGCAACACATGTCTTCAATCCAAATTATGGCACCGAAGATTTGCTCATCTTCATTATAAAGCCCTACTTGGTGCAAGGAAGATGGTGAGAGGTATGCTTGAATTTAAAGTAGAACATGAAGGTGTTTCTTAGGGATGTGTTGTGAAGGAAATCAGATAAGGGGACCATTCCCCTCATGTGATAGCAAGACTATCGACATTTTGCAATTGATTCATTCTGATCTATCTGGTATGTTTCCCATGACATCTTTGGGAGGATATTTATATTATGTTATTTTTGTGGATGAGTTCTCCAAAACTTGGATTTATTTCTTGAAGAAGAAAGACGAAGTGTTCACAAGGTTTTGCTCTTTCAAAGGTTTGGTCGAAAATCAAACAGGGAAGAAGATCAAAAGTTCCTATGGGGAGAAGTTGCCAACACTACAGTGTATGTTCAAAATAGATGCTCGCATTAAGCATTGGACTCCAAAACTCCTGAAGAAGTTTTCATCGGTAAGAACCCTGATGTTTCTCACTTTTGAATTTTTGGTAGCCTCGTGTATTTTCATGTGCCGAAAGAAAAGAGAAGCAAATTGGATGCATCTGGGAAGAAAGAAACTTTTGTGGGCTACAATGAAACTTCAAAGGCATATAGAATCTATGTGCCTGGTCAAAGTGAAGTGGAGATAAGTCATGATGTCATCTTTGGTGAAGATGCTTCCCTTGGGAAGATTAGTAACTTTCCTATTCCATGGAAGGACAAAGAAGTAGATATAGGAGAGCATGGAGAACTGTAGGATGAGCCGATGCCCGATGTTGAAGGACCAATGGATCCCATTGATCCACCTCCTCATGAGACCTCCTCCTAAAAAAGGAGACCCTCATGGATTAGGGACACTCTCAAAGATGTCGAGAGACATATTGCACCTCGAGGGAAATTTTGGGAAAGTAAGAAGCGGAATAGGTACCAAGGGTATTTAACTGCCATGAGTATCATTGTTCAAACTGAGCCTTGCACATTCGAAGAAGCTGAGAACCACCAAGTTTGGAAGGATGCTATGAATGAAGAGTATGAGTCAATTATGAAAAATAATGTCTAGGGTGTGGTCCCTAGACCCATTGACAAATCTGTTGTCACCTCAAAATGGCTCTACAAGATCAAGCATGGGGCTGATTGAAGTGTTGAAAAGTTCAAGGCCAGGTTGTTGCTCGAGGCTTCTCTCAAGAGGAAGGTGTGGGCTATGATGAGATATTTTCACCAGTTGCCCGATATACCACCATCCGTTTGATCATTGCCCTTGCTGCCTCACAAGGAAGGAATTTACTTCAAATGGATTTTAAGACCGCCTTCTTGCATCGCTCACTTAAGGAGGAAGTCTATGTTGAACAACCTGAGGGGGTCGTAGTTCAAGATCGGGAGACACCTGTATGCAGGTTGAAGAAAGCCCTCTTGGGTTGAAGCAAGCTCCCCGAGCTTGGTATGAGAGCATCGACAATTATCTGATGAAGCTAGGTTTTACAAGTGAAGTTGATCCGAACCTTTACTTCAAGGTTGAAAATGATAGACCTCTCATATTGGTACTTTATGTGGACGATCTCTTTCTGATAGGTGCAGACCCTCTTATTTATCAGTGCAAGAGGGAGTTGGCTTCTGAATTCCAGATGAAGGACCTAGGATTGATGCACTACTTCCTAGGCTGGTGTTGGAATTTCTAAGTCTGACATGTTAGAAACCCTCCATGCACTTTACTGATTTATTCCTACCTACTTGTTCTATTAATTAACAAGTTTTTTACCATGTAAACACTAAAAATAAATACAAGTGCATGCTGAACACATTTCAGATCATCAACTGAAGGAAACAGAAACAAGCACACAAATGACACCGTTATTTTTGGACTAATGTCCTCGGAAAAACCCAATGCGGGAAAACCGGTGCAGCTATCTGAGGGTTTTATTATTAAGCAGTTCTTTTCTGAGTACACTAGGTGCCAAACTGGCTAACCCGACAGAGATAAAAAAAATCTGGCAGCAATACTACTCTTCGGAAACAGGTATTCGGAAAGCCTACTCCATGAAATTTGAAGCTCAGCGTCAGCCCTGCTGGCCTCTGCGTCAGCCTAATGAGGCTCTGCACAACCTCTCTAGCTCTCTGCGTCAGTCCTGCAGCCTCTGCATGGATGACGCAGGCCCTTTTGGCTCTGCGCAGTCTCTGCTACCTCTGCTACTTCTGCTGGTCTCTCAGTACTGTCCCTGCCTCTCTGCCTCGTACTCACTGGCCCTCGCTGCAACCAATCATTAATTCTACCTCTCTTAGTAAACCCCGCTCTAGAGAATAGAATGACTGATCACTTCGGTGTGTTCTCCAACTGACCCTTAAGTCTCCTCTTATACTTTCTTCGTTGACGAATCAACGACTGAAATTAAGTCCCTAATTGATGGCTAAGTTAGATCTCGCTTGATCCATGTCTTTTGGACCATTCTAAGACAATTTTATATTAATTCACATTAATATATTAATTTCCCTAAGTTTAGACTTAGGGACTCCATTAAAAATATTAATTATTTTAATATTTTCCAAATTGTTTAGAATCTTTCCAAACCCTTTCTAGGTATTGGAGATATCATGTGCCCTAACCTCTCCACCAAATTTCATGGCTAGAGCACATCTGATGCTACCCCAAATCAACACTCCCTCTTAGCAACGACTATGCTCTAGCAATACTCCTCACTGAGTATTACCTTGATCATCTGGCATCGGTCCCTGTGCTGATGCTAGGCTTGCTGCCCAATATCCTCTGCACTGTTGTATCCTGTACTGCTGCCCATAGCTGTGCCACTACCATTGCTGCATTTGTACGACAACTCCCTCTGCATCTGTGTTGCTGCCCATGGCCCTGCCACTGCTGCGTCTGCACTGCATCGCCTCTCATCATGCTGCCCATAGCACTACCACTGCTAACTGTTGCATTGCAACTCAGTGACTGAGAAGTAAGTAACTGATCTCCCAACTCTGACCTCTCTATCAAGCTAGAGTACTCTGGATGTTGAAGCTCCCTCTGCCACTGACAAGTGCTCCCTCTCTGACCTCTGCGCTGCTGCAACAACTCCTTGCATCTCGCACCATTGCACACCAATCTGTGCCATCCTACACTGGTGCAACACTCCTGTGCCTCTCGCACTGTGGTACCCTGCTAGCCTCGCGTTGTCTTGGTAATTCTGCACTGTAACTCTCTCTGCCGCTTCATCCGCATCCGTCTCTACACACATCTGCCAGTCCTGCTACTCCTCTTCGGGGCTCCTGTAGTATGGTCTAATCCAAGAGGCTGGGTACCTCGAGGATCCTGCCCCTCATTGCCTGTGGTTCGTCTGACTACAACTCAATGTCTCCCCACTTCCGCTCAAGTGGCGTGTGTGCACTTATGGCATAGTCATCGTTTGTCTCCACTTACTTCGCTACCCTTGCTGGCGCTGCCTTGGTCTCGGAGGCCTCTCCCTTACTCTTCTTCTTCCTTGGACACTAGGTCGCATAATGACCCAACTCCCCACAGTTGAAGCATATGACCTTAGAGAGGTCCTTCTTCCGTTTCTCCTGCTTTGCCTCAGATGCGAGGGCAACATCTTCCTCCTCCTTTTTGATTTTGATCCCCTTGTCGTTGCTTCTGGCCTTGCTTAGCCTTCTGATCTCTTCTTGGCGAAGAGCCACCCACATTGTGGAACGGTCGCTCTGCCCAGTATACTCTGGACAAATACCTCCTAGTCTTCTGAGACTGTGTTCAGGGTTGTTCTCACCATCAATTCTTGATCCGACGTGGCCCCTGTGGAAGTCAGTTGATCCCGGATCTCATTTAGTCGACTGAAGAAGGTGTCGATCGGTTCTCCCTTCTTCATCTGGTATGACCGCAACTGATTTTCTAGTAACATCCTTCTTTGCACAGAAATATGCTGGTACAATTTCTTTAGGGCCTCCCATATCTCATTTGCCATTTCCTTCTACGCAATGTGTGGTACTACATGGTCCTTGACCCCGTCAAGGATGATGTTCTTGGCCCTCGCCATTGCCTCCTTATACTTGTCATTATCAGCTGGGTCAACTAGGATCGCTATTGTCCTCAAGGAGAAGTGCTTGACACGATTTTTGTCAAGTACGAATAAGATTTTGGCCTTCCAGACTGCGAAGTTTGAGGCTCCGTCCAGTTTGTCTTGGTCTCTTACTCCATGTAGTGCCATGTTGCTCTTCTACTTCCCTCTTGGAAGTTCTTGATGTGACTCCCTCTGAGCCTTGATTTCTCTCCTGGAAACCCTTTTGCCGATTTTCGAGATGCCCCCTACTCTGATCGTCTGTGCAACGACACCAATGATCCAGATTTCTTGGCTAGAAACCCTCGGTAGCAACTCCCTCCTCCTTGGCCTTGCCCT
Source organism: Pinus taeda (assembly GCA_000404065.3). Lineage (NCBI taxonomy): Eukaryota > Viridiplantae > Streptophyta > Pinopsida > Pinales > Pinaceae > Pinus > Pinus taeda. Next base: position 244,770 of record APFE030508588.1, on the reverse strand, counting down.
GTTTGGTACTGTTCTGACTACAATAGCCCACCAGCTCCACTCTGCAACTTACCCACAGTCTCCTAAACCCCAACAACCTGAAGGTGAGAGCTCCTAGGCTTTGCACAATCTCGACACCGACAAACTAGCTCCCTCAGCCAACTGCGTCAACCCTACTAGCCTTTGCGTGGCTCCGCGTGAGCCTGTCTTTGTGTCCTTCAACCTTTGCGTAGCCTCTTCTTGGTTCGAACTTGATGGCGTAAGCACTGCGTCACCCCTTCCTCGCTGCTTTGCTGCTAGGAACAACTTTTGTTAGTTGAGACAACTGTTTTCTGCTGTGGCTGCTCTGTTCTATTGATGTCCTCAGTTCTCCTGTGATCTTTAACCACCCTTTGATACCATGCTGGAATTTCTAAGTCTGACACATTAGAAACCCTCCTTGCACTTTACAGATCATCAACTGAAGGAAACATAAACAAGCACACAAATGATACCATTATTTTTGGACTAATGTTCCTCGGAAAAACCCAATGCGGGAAAATCGGTGCAACTATTTGAGGGTTTTATTATTAAGCAGTTCTTTTCTGAGTACACTAGGTGTGAAACTGGATAACCCGACAGAGATGAAAAAAATCTGGCATCCATACCTCTCTTCGGAAATAGCTTTTTGGGAAGCCCGCTCCACGAAATCCCTCTCCACCACAATCTGAAGCTCAGTGGCAGCCTTGCTGGCCTCTGCGTCAACCTGAAACCCTCTGCGTCAGCCTATTGAGGCTCTGCGCAGCCTCTCTAGCTCTCTGCGTCACTCTTACAGCCTCTGTGTGGATGATGCAGGCCCTTCTCGCTTTGCGCAGTCTCTGCTGCCTCTGCGTGGCTCCCTTTGTCTCTGCATCTGCCTCTCTCTACTTCTGTGTTGGTCTCTTGGCACTGTCCCTACCTCTCTGCCTCGTACTCACTGCCCCTTGCTTCAACTGATCACTAATTCTATCTCTCTTAGCAAAGCCCGCTCTAGATAATAGAATGACTGATCACTCTGGAGTGTTCTCCAACTGACCCTCAAGCCTTCTCTTATACTTTCCTCGTTGACAAATCAACGACTGAGATTAAGTCCCTAATCGACGGCTAAGATTAGATCTCGCTTGATCCATGTCTTTTGGACCAATCTAACACAATTTTAGATTAATTCACATTAATATTTTAATTTCCCTAAGTTTAGACTTAGGGACTCCATTAAAAATATTAATTCTTTTAATATTTCCCAAACTGTTTAGAGTCTGCCCAAACCCTTTCTGGGTATTGGAGATCTCATGTGCCCTAACCTCTCCACCAAATTTCGTGGCTAGAGCACATCCGATGCTATCCCAAATCAACAGCTTGGAGGTATGGCAAAAGCTAGGTGAGATTTTCCTTTCCCAAGGAAAATACATTGTGAAGCTACTTGAAAGATTTGGGATGGTGGATTCCAAGTCCGTGACTACTCCGATAGAACTTAAGTTCAAGAAGTTATGCAAAAGTGCTGCTGGGCCCTATTTGGGAAATCCTTCTGAGTATCGTCAACTCGTGGGAGCCCCGATGTTCTTGGTGAACTCCCGTCCGGACATATGCTTTACAGTGAATACATTGAGTCAATTTTTGGTCGAGCCTCATCACATACATTGGATTGTTGCCAAGAATATCTTGAGATATCTTCGGTGCACAATCACCTATGGATTGATATACACTGCCGGGAATTTGTGGCTCCATGGTTATTCTGATGCTGACTGGGTAGGTAGTGTGGTGGATCGTAAGAGCACATCTGGATGTTGCTTCTCACTAGGTTTTGCTTCGATATCCTAGATGAGTAGGAAGCGAAAATCGGTTGCTCTAAGCATCGCCAAGGCCGAATATATTGCTACTAGTATGGCCTCTTGTGAAGCTATTTGGTTGAGGAAGCTCTTTAATGAGCTGGTTGGGCATGTGTTGGATACCACCGTGATCTACTGCAACAACAAAAGTGGGATTTATCTTTTTTTGAGAATCTCGTGTTTCGTGACCGCTACCACTTTATTCGGGATATGGTACAACGGGGAGCAATAAGGCTCCATCACATTGGAACTGATGAACAAGGCGTAGATATTCTTACTAAGCCCCTCGGGAGGTCAAATTATTAACCTTCCGTGAACGACTTGGAGTCGTGGAAAAACGAGTTGGATGTTGAGCTCTGGGAGCTCTAGGGGGCTTGGGGTACTTCTTGAAGCTATGAACGACAATAGGGTGAGTGGTTCACCTTCCCCTTGTGATACCCCATGATGGTTGATATATGCATAGGATGAGTGGGTCACCTTCTCCTGCGGATACATCCTACCCATGCAGTCCGGGACTCATGGGAAGTACCTCTCATTTGGCCAATGAGTAGGGAAATGAGGATAGGGACCATAGTACTACCGATAGACACATCGTGTACTATCGTACTCCCTATGCTAGGATGTTTGATATTTATTTGGGATCAATGGAGACTGACTTCGGTTCAATGGAGAGTGGTATGACACACTCTTGATCATTTCTTCTTCATTATTTCTTCATGGTTCAGCAGAGCAGAGCAGGGATGATGAAGATGGTACAGATTGTCAAATAGTTTGGTAGGTGGAGTTCTCCTAGTTGAGAGGGAGTGTTAAAATTGGCAACTAGGGCCAAACTCCACCTTGGACAACTCATATGATGAAGATGATATTTTTATTGGCTTCCTCTTTCCGAGAAGTGTAGGATTGACCTAAAGATCATTTTATTCTGACAAGTAGAATTGGAATTATGAATTTATTTCTTCTATGGACAAATTGTTAAGGTCGGCCAGAAGTCAAATGTAGGCTCACAAGACATCTCTTCACTCTCAACGTTGTGTATAAATAGAAGAGACATTTTCCTCATTTGGACACATAACCACTCATCTTTCTCTCTTCTCTCCTCATTGGTTCATACAACAAATAGGAGCATCTCTTTCTTCATGCGTTGACTGGAAATTACAGGTTGAAAATCACAGATTTGTTTTTGGGCTATTACAGGGACATTGACCAACGTTGATAGAGGGTCAAACTTCATCTTTTGACTGCGTTTTTTGGGCAGGAAATTTGTTTTTCTTAGGCCGCAACTCTTGGCACAAAAATCGAGGTGTTTGCAGCTGTTTGACTAGCGTTGACTGTAGATCAATTGACTGCAGAGTTGATTGTGTGTTGACCAGGTTTGACCAAGAATTTCAGGGCTGTTTTGGTTTGATTTGGACTATCTTTGGAGGCCAAGTTGACAAGGTTTGACCGAGCTGAATTGGAGGAGAATGTCTGCTGGTTTGACCAACGTTGACTTTTTGGTTAGGGCATCTTGTTGACTGCAGTTTGATTGGACAATTTTGACAGTGTTTGGGCAAGTAAATTTTGTATATTGTACTCTCTTTGCTGAACTTTTGAAGAATAATAAGAAGATTTGATCAAAGGGTTATCCCCACATTGGGTTTTTCCTTGGCATCTACCAAATATTGTGTGTTCTTGTCTTGGCTTGTTTATTGCTTATTGTGTATGTTCTATCTGCATTTACTATCAATGTTAATGTGATTGCTAATCTGGAAATTGATATTGGGCTAATAAGAAAAATTGAAGTAAATTGCTCCAAAGCATAGAACATACCATTGTTATCTAAAATTAACACCACAAGTTACAAGTTCTCATTTATATAACATGTAAGGGTGCACATAACCAAAATAACATCGAGTGCAATCGATCTCTGAAATGAAAATACATCAACAAAATAGGTTCTAGATGGCCTCTGACATCCAAAAAAATCATGCTACAACAAATACCTACATATCATCAAAATCATTGCCTATCTTGGGATCTTTGTCATTAATATCACTCTCAAAGTAATATGAGGGCTTGGTGCTCTTGATTAAATACGATTTCCAAACCCTAGTACATTACAAGATCCAATGGAAACATTGCAATCCCCCCAATCCTGAAAAACTAAGTCTACTGGATTTTGAGTGATATCTAAAATTTTACTTTTTCCATATGAAATCCATTGAGGTTGGAACCACTCTCAAACATCTTGAGTCATTTCATGGTAATGTTAAAAATTTATGTAAAAGGATGAAAATGAAAATAAAAGATATATATATATATATTATATATATATATATATATTATATATATAAAAGGATAATAGATAATTTCTTTATATATATATATATATAGATGACGTTTCAGCCGACATTTCCATTTTTGGGAGGTGACGTTTCTAAACATACCTGTTTCAGAAACTTCGAAACTTCTCCGCGTTTCGTGCAACTTAGGCTAAAAGTAACCCAAAGCTCATGTCTCATCACGAAAATGGGTGTATCTCTTCTTCAAGGGGGCATGTCCTTGCCCAAAAATCACTTTCATTCTTCTAACAATGCTCTCTCAAGCTCAACGCCATCCTCCTCTAGCCCATGTCATCAAGCTCAACGCCATCCTCCTCTAGCCCATGTCATCAAGCTCAACGTCCATCAATAGGGGTGTAACATCCAATGTATAGTGGAAGGTCTTCCTCAAGGGTGTATCATCAATGTCCATTAATAAGGGTATAATATCCAATGTATAGTGCAAGGTCCTCCACAAGGGTGTATCATCAATGTGCAAGAGGTATGAGTGAAGCATCATCAACATCCTCTAAAGGACTATGAACATATTCGGATCATCATCAAGCATGAGTTCAAGGAGTCAAGTGAGATAAATTAACATGGTTAAAAGAGTCATTGAAGCTACTATTCTTTCTTTTTTGCAACTGTGTCAACCACTAGGCAATTTCCAAACCCCTCTTCTCATTGAATGAGGTATAGCAGGGAACTAGTAAGAGCAATTTACAACCACCAAACAGAGGAAATGATAATGGATTAAGGACAAATGGTAAGTGTTAAGTATGAAAGGATATGGACACAACAAATCAATCAAGGCCTCCTGTTTGTGCTCTTCATAGATAGTGAAAGAACAACCTCAAGCTGTACACCTGATTTGGCAGAAAAGATGACCACCAAAGGTGAAATAAGGCTACAAGCACAACTTCCAAGCATCATGATCCATTCTTTGTTTTGAATCCATGATCCTTATGTAGATGCCCTAAGACTTTAACTGTAAGCATTTCGTATGAGACAATGACTAATGTAACTCATGGTAGATGTACCATCATGTGGTGAGCAATCTCATAATTGGACGAGCTGACCAATGTGTAGGCGAGAGGTATTTGAGAAGCTGCTATCTGAGGATCATCTGAGACTGTTGGCTGGAAATTTGCATCTTAGGAGAAAATTTTCTTCTAGGGTTTCCCATGTATATGGATGGGTAATAGTCTTAATCTCAATTTGAAGGGTTATATATTTATACAATTGTTCCATGATATATGCTAAATAAAAATTTCATTCCCAATTTTTTACATTGTTAAAATTAACCAACCGCTATATAAATTTGTAGTTTCAATTAAAACAAATAATAAACATACTTTTTTAAAACAAAATATTTAATAAATATAAATAATATTTTTTCTTAAAAATAAATACAAATAAATACAAATAAATAACTTTTTTTCTTAAACACAAGGAATTCTGTAAGGAATCCCAAAGTGTTACAAATCACAAGATAAAGCTTCAGACACTAAGGCCATTTTGTTGGACATCCACATAAAGAAGGATTTAGTTTATGTATCCATATGATTTTTGAGCATTGCAGATTTGTATCTCAAGCATATTAGGAAACATATTCAATCATGGGAATCAGTGCCCTTTTAACTTCCAATGGTCACAGCTGACATGTTATTTGTAGATCCCATTAGGAAATAAGAAATTGTAGGAGACGACTTTGCTAAATGTGAAGAATTCTATTGAAGCAATTTAAGAGCTTGGAAGAGAGGCTACATGTTTTATGGCACTATAGGAATATATGAATTTAACATGATTGCATCAATTTGAAGAATGGAGAAGTGAGGATTTGATGATGCAAAAAAACATGAACATATTCCTAATTCTCATTGTTGTAATCAAAATTTTAGGTTTTGTTATGTTGACAAGGTTCTTTTGTGGGTTCATATTTAAACTTAAGCATGATAGAGTTTTTTTATCCCAAATATAGGAATTTTTAACTTAGCTGTAGGCCACCCAGTTTCAAGTTCGTGCAAAGGTTTAATGCCCAACCTCCATCATAAGATGAACTGATATATGCATGTTAATGTGCATTTAACTAGAAACATAAGGACTACTCTACCCTTTTTCTTTCACAGCTGGTAAAAGAAATAAGTGCAAGCAGCACATACAAATTTATACAGTGTACACAGTTATTTTTGGTCAATTAACCCTGGAAAAACCCGCAAGGGCAAAACCAGTTCCTAAGGATAATTTTTATTGCTTCTTAGGGAAATTTGTACACAGCAACTAACACAGGAATTATCTCTCTTTTTGTAGCTGAGGTCACTGTTTAGGTTCAGCAGATACATAGCAGAAATTTCTGCCTCCACACTGCCTCTAAAAACACTCCTCTGGAACCTCAAATAAAATGCTGATATACCCAGAAATTATTGCTGGAACAGATCTCAATTTCTGAGCTGAAAGGGTCCCGAAATTTAGCAGTCTGTCTCCTTAAGTCTCAGTCTGAACTGAGCTGAATGCACAGGGTTTGGACTGTTGTTTACTCACCAGGAAATTAGCTGGGACTCGTTCTCAGCTCTCCAACTAATCACACACCCCTTAACTGTGATCTCGGTCCTGCATACAGCTAGAGATTACGGCCTCAACTCGACCCTGTAAACTGCCAGAAATATGGCCTCAATTCGGCCTAAAACCTTCCGCAAACTCTGCCTGAATCCTTGCCTCTGTTCTCGGCCTGAACAGTTCTAAAAACTCGGCCTGGTTATCACCTAAAATCTTGGGATTCGAGCCTATATTGGCAGCTGGAAACTTGGGTTACCTTTGTCTGTATTCTGCCTGCTTTCCCTGCAATCAAACTCTGCCTCCTTGCTCTCACTCGAGCTCCTCTCTCAGCCTTCTGCGCTCTCCTCTTCTTATGATAAGAATGAATGAGAATAATCCTTTTCTTTCTCCTTTTTTTTTTTTTTGTGAGGGAAGCCTAACCTTAGAGATATGATAGTTGAGATTAAATCTCAGGTTATTAAATCAAGGGTAGAGATTATTTCCCTCTCTTGAGCCCTTCTCATGTTGTCCCCCTCACTTAATGAGCCTCTTAGTTCTTTTTAATTTTTTAGTACCATGTTCACTTTTTCTCTCATAAAGTGACTTTTAAAACATAAAAGTGACTTTAATAACATAAAGTATACTTAGTACTTTTCACATAAAGTCACCTTTAATACACATGTGACTTTAATAGATTAAAGTACCTAGTACATATCTCATAAAAAATACTTTAGCTCCTTGACATTAATAAAACACATAATGTCACTAAAAAAAATGTTTATTAATGTGTCTTCCTAGGCCAAACAACACAACATATTCCCTGTTCTCAATACAGGTAACCGATATCAGGTTCCTCCTCAGCTCCGGTACATAAAGGACCTCCGTCATATTTAGATGTAGCAATGAGTCCCTTTGAAAGGATACAGTCCCCACTCTTGCTACTCTAACCTTGGAGTTATCTCCAAGCACAACCTACAAGTCTAAACCCTTTGTAAGACTCATAAAATGCTCCCTCACTCTAGTCATATAGCAGGATACACCACTGTCTATAAGCTAGGCACTTGTGGATATAGGACTAGTGGCTAAGCTCACCACCAATACAAACTCTATATCAAACCTAGAGGTGAACTCCTCCACCTCAGTTGATGCTGCCACGTCATTCTTCTTCCACTTCTTCTTGGGACACTTGGATGCATAAAGGACCTCCGTCATATTTTGAGGTGGCAGTGACTCCCTTTGAAAGGATACAATCCCTATTCTTACTACTCTGACCTCAGGGTTATCTCCAAGCACAACTTCCAAGTCTTAACCCTCTGTAAGATCATAAAGTGCTCCCTGACTCTAGTCATATGGAAAGATATGCCATTGTCTATAAGCTAGATACTCGTGGATATAGGACTAGTGGCTAAACTCACCACCAATGCAAACTCTATATCAAACCTAGAGGCGAACTCCTCCACCTCGGTTGATGCTGCCACATCCTTCTTCTCCTTCTTGAGACACTTGGATGCATAGTGACCCATCTTCCCACAAGCAAAGCATTTCACTTTGCTCATGTCTTTCTCAAACTTTTTTTGCTCCTTTTGCTGCTTGGCCCCAATGGTGGACCTCTGCATCATCTTCTTGCCCTTAGCGCAAGGGCAAGATTCTCCTCATCTCTGCCACCACTCTGGCTACCACTCTTGGCACTCCTCTTGGACTCTTGGATGAAATCATTCCATATCCTCCTCCAGTCTGGAAAATGCTCTCTGGCCACAATGCCATGTATGAATCCATCCCACTGATTGGGGAAACCATCTAGTGCAATTCTGACCAACTAAATCACGGGAATAATCTCTCCCACGACAGTGGAGTCATATCTCACCTAAGAGTCCTTGGTGAAGTATGAGGTCACATTGTCAATCTTGGTCATCTTGATGCTTCTTAGCTTCTTACCTCTGGTGTAGAGTGACTAGGGACTCCCACATCTCGTAGGAAAACCTCTTTCTGGTCACATGAGGAAATAGGTGGTTTCTAATGGCATTGAGAATGATTCTCTTCGCTTTTACATTCTTCTTGTTGAACTCAGTCAACTGAGTAGGATCCATAGGAGGTTGCACAAGACTCTCCACAATACCTCCAACTCAAACAAAAGCGTCATCGCCTCCTTCCAAGTGCCAAAATTTTCTGTCCCTGCCAATCTGTCCTCCAAGATTCTCCTCCTCATCTCCACCACCACTCTGGTGGCCACTCTTGGCATTCCTCTTGGTCTCCTCCTAGATGGAATCATTCCACATCCTCCTCTAGTTTGGAAAATGCTCTCTGGCCACAATGCCATGTATGAATCCATCCCACTGATTGGTGAAACCATCTAGTGCAATCCTGACCAACTAGATCACAGGAATAGCCTCTTCCACGATAGTCAAGTCATCTCTCACCTAAGAGGCCTTGGTGAAGTATGAGGTCACATTGCCAGTCTTGGTCATCTTGATGCTTCTTAGCTTCTTACCTCTAGTGTAGAGTGGCTAGGGACTCCCACATCTCGTAGGAAAACCTCTTTCTGGTCACATGAGGAAATGGTTTCTAATGGCATTGAGAATGATTCTCTTCGCTTTTACATTCTTCTTGTTGAACTCAGTCAACATTGCAATCCTCCAATCCTGAAATCCTGAAAAACTGACAAGTCTGCTGGATTTTGAATGAAGTCTAAAATTCTACTTTCTCCATATGAAATCCAATGAGGCCGGAACGATTCTCAAACATCCTGAGTCATTTCATGGTAATGTTAAAAATTTAAGTAAAAGGATGAAAATGAAGATTAAGGAGAATGTCACTTTTACCATGAAATTTGAATAGCATATCAATACTAGGAGAGGGGAATGGACCCCAAATAGCACTTAACCAATTTAGAAAACACCTTGGAGACCCCAACAATAAGCTAAATGTTAAAAAGTTAAAAAAAATTAGAAAAATCGCTGTTTTTTGGGTGACTGGCCGGATTTAATGACTCGGCCAAGTAGATGTGGAAACGGCCAGGTTGATCGAGTCATAACTGACTCGGTCGAGTCATGCAATAACTCGGCCGAGTCAATCATGACTCGGCCTCCCGAACTGGTTTTTCTAGCGGGTCATAAAATTCTTCAATGATTCGGATCAACTCGGCTGTTTTGGATTCGATTCGGCCGAATTTTAAAATAGTGCCTCCAACTCAAACGAAAGCGTGATCGCCTCCTCCAAGTGCTAAAATTTTCTGCTCCTGCCAATCTGTCTTCCACCCTTATACCAATTGCCATGACCCTTCCCAACCAACACAAAATTTCAGATCTCTCACAGATCTGTCACCAGGTAGTCTTCCTCCTTCTCAACCAATAGTCCTTTGGGTTTCTGAAGATGGTTTTAGGTTGTCTTTTCACTGTTCTAGTAGAAGGTAGCTTGTTGGAATTTTCTATCAGTTGAAGAAAATCTCAGATCTGAGGCTTCCTTTCCCAGAATTGGAGCTTCCCGTGCTCTAATACGATGTGGAAATTTTTGATTTAGCAATAGTCCACCCAATTTCGAGTCCCATCATAACATGAACTGATATATACATGTCAACATGCATTTAACTAGAAACATAGGCACTACTCTAGCCTTTTTTCTTCATAGCTGTTAAAATAAATAAGTGCAAGCAACACACACAATTTATACATAGTGTACAAAATTATTTTTGGTCAAATGGCTCTGGAAAAGCCCAAAAGGGGAAAACCAGTTCTTAAGGAGAATTTTTATTGCTTCTTAGGGAAATTTGTGCACAATAAATAAGACAAGACTTATCTCTCTTTTTGGAGCTGAAGTCACTGCCCAGGTTCAACAGATACCTATGTTGCACGGGTTTGCAAACCCAAGGGTGGGGTTCTCGAACTCGTCCTAGGTTCTCGTCCCCAAGTACCAGATTTGGGTACGGGTCCTTCTGAGAAGAACCCATAAGAACCAGGTTCTCCATTTAAAAAAATGGGTTCTTTTGTCTTGACGGATACGAAGAACCCCGATGTTGGGTATTTGGGACCCCAAAATTGGGTTCTTTGGGGTTCTTTTTAGTTTTTATATTTAAATTTTTAATTAATTTAATGGGCTTCCCGTAATATTCCAGGTAGCTAGTTCTTCATCTTGCGAGAGGAATTGGAGTACTTATGCCTTTATCCATTCAGTAAAGAGAAATAGATTGGGCTTAAAGAAGGCAGAGAACTTAGTGTACATTTATAACACACTTCGTCTCATATCTCGAAAAGACCTTGGGTACAAGGAGGGTCCTTTCAAGAGATGGGACCAATACGCAAATGATGCTATGTGTGTGGACGAGGAGATACAACTAGATGGCCTTATTGAGATACCTCCAGTTGTTATCAATGAGCAAGAGCCTCAAGATGAGAGCGATTCTTATCTAGAGAGCATGCTAATTGAAAATTTGTGTGATGCCAATGACATGGATGTTGATGACATGGCTTGAGGAAGCCATTTCTCACTATTAGCTATTTTCATTTTAGTATTTTAAAATTTCCTAGTTCTTGTTTGGAGATGCCTTAAGGCAAATTTTCAATGTAGTATGACAATGGACATATATCATGATTCTTATTAATGATGTGCATATTTAAATATTTAAAGTTTAAATCATAAATATTTTAGTTTTCTTGTTTAAAGTTGAAAAATATACAAATTCACATATATTATAATTTATAAAATATAATATTTATATATTATATAAATTATTAATATACCCTCGACGAACCCACACAATTTCAAAAAATGATGTACCTGTCCTTGTCCTTGTCCCTGAACCCACATTTCCTAGCAACATAGGCAGATACATAGTAGAAATTTTTGCCTCCACACTGCTTCTAAAAACACCTCTGGAACCTCAAATACAACGTTGATGTACCCATAAATTATTGTTGGGACAAACCTCGATTCTTGAACTGAAAGGGCCCCGAAATTTAGCATGTTGTCTCCATAAGTCTCAGTCTGAATTGAGCTGAATGCACATGTTTTGTGGAATGTTGTTTTCTCACTAGAAAATTAGCTGAGACTCACTCTCATCTCTCCAAACAACCAGAGATTATGGCCTCAACATGACCTTGGAAACCACTAAAAATGGCCTCAACTCGGCCTAAAATTTTCTGCAAACTCTGCCTGAATAGCTCTGAAACTTGGCCTGGTTATCACTCAGAATCTTGGGGTTCAAGCCTACCTTGGTAGTTGGAAACTCGGGTTACCCTTGCTTGTGTTACTGTTCAAACTAGCAGGGTACCAAAAGGGGATCCCTAAAGGGAAAATGCTAGGCCAAGGGCAACAAATGGAGACTTTGTCCACTGTCACCTAAGCTAAGGCTACCTTCTAGTTATCGACTTTTACCGATGGGAGGAGACCCTGTATATTATGGAGTCACAGATGAAGGTGTTGATTTGGGGTCACATCGGATGTGCTCTAGCCATGAAAATTGGTGGAGAGGCTAAAGCACATGAGATCTACAAGACTCGGAAATGGTTTGGGGAAATTCTACCCGCTGAGAGAGATATTAAAATAATTAATATTTTTAATGGGTTCCTAAGTCTAAACTTAAGAAAATAAAAATATTAATGGGTATTAATATAAAACTGGGTTAGAAGGTTCTAAATGACATGGATCAAGCCAAATATAATCTTAGTCGTTGATTAGAGATTTAATTTTGGCTATTGAAGACTCAACAGAAAAAGTATAAGAGGAGGCTTGCGGGTCAGTTGGAGACAAACCAGAGTGATCAGTCATTCGATTTTCCTAGAGCGGGGTTTGCTAAGAAAATTCAAATTAGTGATCAGCTTGCAGCGAGAGGTAGTGAGTACTGGACAAAGAGGTAGAGATGGTGCCGAGAGACTAGCGCAGAGGCAGAGAGGCAGACACGGACGCAAAAGCTAAAGCACGCCACACAAAGGCTAGCTGAGACAACGCAGAGGCCAGAGTGCTTGTGTCATCCACACAAAGGGTAGCAGGAGTGACGCAGAAGGTCGTAGAGGCTGCGCAGTGACTCAGAGGGCTGACGCAGAAGGTTCCAAGCTGATGCTGAGGCCAGGTGTGCCAACGCTGAGTTTCAGAGGTTGTTGGAGAGGTTTTCGTGGGGCAGATTTTCTGAATATCTGCTTCTGAATAGAGAGGTATTACTGCCAGATTATTTTCTCTGTTGGGTGAGCCTGTTTGGACCCAGATGTACTCAAGGAAAGGTTGCATAATAATATAACCCTCAAAATTGCTGCACTAGTTTTCCCAAGTTGGGTTTTTTCTGGGGACGAGTTGTCCAAAAATAACGGTGTCCCTTGTGTGTTTGTCTATTTCTTTCAGCTGTTGATCTGTAGATGGTTGAGACTATATTGTATTTATTTCAGTGTTTATATGGTTAACTAACTTGTTAGTAATTAAACAAGTAGGCGAAATAAACCAGAGAATACAGATAGAATTTCTAACGGGTTAGACTTAGAAATTCCAACATGGTATCAAAGCATTGCATATCACAGGAGAGCTGAAGGCACCAGCTGAGGCAGAGAATTTGCAGCAGAAACAGCTGTCCGGAGAGACAGAATCTGTTCCTGAGCAGAAAGCAACAGAGAAGGAGTGACGTAGAGGGCCTGCGTCATCATTTCGAGCCAGAGAGAGGCCAACACAGAAGCAGAGGAAGGTAGAAGAAGCTCACGAAGAGCCACGTCATCCTGCTTAGCCAGGTAGGAGTGACGCAGTTGGCCAGAGGAGCGATTCAACCTTGCCAGGATTGCGCAAAGCTAAGAGGCTTAGTTTCTATAGCTGCTGGGGCCTAGGGAGCTGTGGGCAAATAGTGGATTGTGAAGTTGTTGGGGTGTTGTTGCTATCGAAGCAGAACAATACCTAATGGGACAGAACCAAGGTAGAGGGAGTCGCTACCTAGGTGGATTTCTAGCCAAGAAATCCAGATCAGTGTTGCAGGAGCAAAGGGGATCGGAGGGAGTCTAGAAGAGAACTTTCAAGAGGGAAGTAGCGACTCAAAAGGAGTTGAAGGGAAGAGCATAGATGGCAATGAACGAACTGAGGACAGGTTGGACAGAGCATCCAACTTCGTCATCTGGAAGGCTAGGATCATGTCTGTTCTGTGTGCCATGAGTGCTCATGTACCTCTAGAAAAGCGGTGGGGAGACATTGAGCTGTAGTCAGGAGGACTACAGGAGATGTGGGGCAGGATCCTTGAGGTACCCAAACTCTTGGATCATATCCAGCGATGGGAGCCCCGAGAGACATTAGCAGGATGACAGATGTCAGTAGAAGAAAGATGCGGATGGAGCGGCAGAACAATGCTAGAGTGCAGGGATCTGTAGCAGCGCAATGGGGGTTGCGGTAGTGCGAGAGGCACATAGGAGGTTGCAATAGTGCAGGAAGGCATAAAGGTGTTTGCAACAGTGGGAGAGGCACAAAGATGTTGCAACAGTGCAAAGGCAGTAGAGAGAGCACATGATAGCAGTAGAGAGAGCTTCAACATCAAGAGGGTTTCTAGCCTAACAAGGATGTCAGTCGTTGGGTAGATTAGTTACCATCGTCTTAGTAACTGAGTTGTAGTGTAGCAGTAGCAGTGGTAGTGCTATGGGTAGCACAATGCAACATGATGAGAGAGGGTTGCAGTGCAAATGCAGTGTTGGAAGAAAGGACCAACAACAACATGGATGCAGAGGGAGCCGTAGTACAGATGTAGCAGTGGTAGTGGTAGAGCCACGGTGTAAGAATTGTGAATAATTTAAACAAATATTCCCTGTGAACAGAATATGAAATAACAGAATGTTGCAGCCATTGCAGAAACAGTAAAGGCTTCTAAAATTAAACTTCATGAGCTTGTGATAAAAATTTCTGAGTTTTATAAATTTAACTGACAAAACCAATGAGAGTACTTACCTGTAATCCTACGGTTGATGATGCCTCAAACTGATCGTGCTTCGGTTACCAAAAGACTGAAACCACCCAACCAAACTGAGCAGAATCTTGCTTACTCAGTCCAGTAAGCTTCCCAGTTGAAGCAGATTGTTCCCCCGTGCCCAAAAACCTCAGAACAAGCAAGGTGCAACTCTTCCTGATGATAAACAAACTCTCCGTGTATAAACTTTCCTCCTCCTTTTTCCCCCTTGTCTCCAACCGCCCCTTCCTTATAAGTTTTCATTTACCAACATCGTCCATCACCGTGTCAAAATTATGATACATGTTGATTTTTATAAAGAAAATCTGATTTGATTTTATTTGAATATCTTAATTTGAAATAAAATTTATTTATTTATTTTAATGATTTACTTTTAATTTATTTAATTTATAATTGTTTTAATTTAATTAATTTTATTTAAAATCATAAATTTTAATTTACTATAAGTGGGTCATTACACATGGGCAGCAGTACAGGAGGCAACAATGCAGAGGATGTTGGGCAACAAGGCCAAACTTCAACACAGGTATCGGTGTCGGATGATCAAGGTGATGCTCAGTGGTGGAGTATTACTAGAGCACATTCCTTGCTAAGAGGGAGTGTTGATTTGGGGTAGCATTGGATGTGCTCTAGCCATGAAAATTGGTGGAGAGGCTAAAGCACATGAGATCTCCAAGACCCAAAAATGGTTTCGGGAAATTCTACTCGGTGAGAGAGATATTAAAATAGTTAATATTTTTAATGGGTTCCTAAGTCTAAACTTAGGAAAATAAAACTATTAATGGGTATTAATATAAAACTGGGTTAGAAGGTTCTAAATGACATGGATCAAACCAAATATAATCTTAGCTGTTGATTAGAGATTTAATCTCGGCTATTGAAGACTCAACATAAAAAGTATAAGAGGAGGCTTGAGAATCAGTTGGAGACACACCAGAGTGATTAGTCATTTGATTTTCTAGAGCGGGGTTTGCTAAGAAAAGTCGAATCAGTGATCAGTTTGCAGCGAGGGGCTGTGCGTACTGGATAGAGAGGTAGAGATAGTGTCGAGAGACCAGCGTAGAGGTAGAGAGGCAGACACAGAAGCCAAAGCAGGCCACACAGAGGCTAGCTAAGACAACGAAGAGGCCAGAGGCTCTGCGTTATCCACGCAAAGGGTAGCAGGAGCGACGCGGAAGGCCGTAGAGGCTGCGTAGTGCCTCAGCGTGCTGACGCAGAAGGTTCTAGGCTGACGCTGAGGCTAGCTAGGCTGACGGTGAGTTTCAGAGGTTGTCGGAGAGGGTTTTGTGGGGCAAATTTTCTGAATATCTGCTTCTGAATAGAGAGGTATCACTACCGATTATTTTCTCTGTCAGGTGAGCCGGTTTGGCACCCAGATGTACTCAAGGAAAGACTGCATAATAAAATAACCCTCAGAATTGCTGCACCGATTTTCCCATGTTGGGTTTTTCCGGGGACGAGTTGTCCACGAATAACGATATCCCTTGTGTTTGTCTATTTCTTTCACCTGTTGATCTGTAGATGGTTGAGATTGTATTGTGTTTATTTTAGAGTTTATATGGTTAAATAACTTGTTAGTAATTAACAAGTAGGCGAAATAAACCAGAGAAGACAGATAAAATTTCTAATGGGTAATACTTAGAAATTTCACCAGAAGGATAAGTCAATGAATGAAATGGAGTGACCCAAACAATCCCTTTCCCGGAAGAGTCAGAAAGATAAGGCTTCCTTGCCTTCTAAGCAAAGTATAATGTCTTATAGGGAAAGGAAGGGAGGATTTGAGGGTTAGGTTTATAGGATATGACTTGTGAAGGAGTTTCCTAATCCCTAAAATCCTTGTTGAAAATGGTATCCCAGATAGTTCTTGAAGAATTGTCTTTTCAAAGAAACGGGACCACACGGTACCAAGTGGACCCAGTCTAGGGTATGAGGAAGGTTTGAAGCAATTGATGATATTCTTACTGTATACAAGGTGGGGAAAGGATCAAAGAAATAATTTTCGCTTGAAGGTGTTGGCTTGACCCTATGAGGTACTAGCCTTAGGGATGTCAGGGCAAAATTTGATCCTAAAGCTAGGGCTTGAATTTTCTCTCAACTCAATCGTCATAATGGCTTCAAAATTGGAGAGCTTGAGGCGACACCAATGCAGGAGACCTTAGGAGATCAGACTTTTTGGATGGCTAGCTTATTGGGAAATTGATGCCCTAGGTACCCTAGCTTGGCTAGACCTGGAAGGAGGTGAAAGAATGTGATTTTAGTGACCACCCTTGGTAGATCATTGCCTTAATCTTTGGGAGAATGGATTTTATGATACGTATGAGTAGGATTTCTTGGTTCCCAATCAAGGAGGCCTTCTAGGTCAAGGAAAAAAACCTTGCAACTTTTATACTTCGATGTACAAAGGAAATGGATTATCAAGGTCAAATTATTTGGTAGAATTACCCCTAGGAGATTTCACTCATATCACATGGCCTATACATTGAGAGATGCAATAACAGAGACAAATTCCACAATTTTAAGCAGTAAATGCATGCAACAATTAGCCCTAAATAGAGAAAATCCCAGTTCAATGTATATGACAAAGTAAAACAAGAATAGCATTCACAATTGACAAGAGAGAAGCTCCAAGAGAAGATAAACCAATATCCACACATCAAAATTCATCCATAAAGCTGCAATTCATCCTCTAGAAAAAGTGCGAAAATATCAAGAGAGATAAATGATCCAAACCAAAAGTGCGAAAATATAAAGGAGAAAATGAGCTCATCTCTCTTGTATTTATACACAACTTAGGAGCTCGAATTAGCCTCCTTGGCTTACATAAGTCCCAAAAATAAAATAATGTTCTAATAATTCAACTTTTGGTGACGAGACCACCAAACTAGCTCATAAATGAAAAAGTAAGCCTCTCAAGCGGTCAAATAATAATCTATGCATGTCGTAGGGTCCTCTAATATGCCTAATGGGGTACATGGGTGCTACAATGAAGAGTAGGAACATCAAAAGAGGTGGACAAGGGGGTGGCTCCTTGTAATAGCTTGTGGTGCTCCAAATGACATGTGGGGGCACACAAGTGCCCTCATGGATCTCTAACAATTCAAAGATGCCTATAGATCGCCTGCAAGGGCTAGGATGATGGTGTAGGTGATGCCACATCATCGTGCAAGTCCTGGACCATCTACCAAGTGTATGGTGTAGATCTGGAGCTAGTTGGGCATGATGGATCAGGTGCATCCTCTTCGTCCAATAAGTGAACCACGGACAATCTTTGAATGGCTAGGGGGATCCATGGATTGCAATATGTTGATGTGGAGGCCCATGCCTCTCAATGCTCACCCTACATGTGCCAATGTAGCCTTTTGGAGGATTAGGACCCCGTATAGGGAGACCAAACCCAAGATGGAAACCATATGCAATCCTGTATAAGATTCAATGCATCCCCTCGGTAAATAAGCTTATCTAATCATGGACCATAGGTCGGGACTTCATAATGGCCTTCCTTTCCATAATGGGCTTCAAGTGTGCTAGTGTCTCCTAAACTCCAAATGGGGTTAACCAATAATCCTGTTAGGTGTTTTCTATTTCTAAATAGGATAGTATAGTCAAGGTACATCCTTCAAAAGGTGGTGGCATGTGATAGATAGGTGAATGAAGTAGGGGATGAAAGGGGGCAATCTTGGGCCGTGTGCTGGGGTACAAGGGTAGCTAATAAGAGGGAAGCCCACATTTGGGTTTGGAATGTGTAGGAAGGAGCAATCGTGGTACATGAGGTGCCTCAACCTTGATTTTTCCACCCTTGTTTATATGCTGTTTGCCTTTTTATGATTTTTTTTGATTAACTGCTTGGGGCTCAAGGGGGGAAGAGCATGATATATAAGATATAACAGTAAATACCAACTTTTAAGATGGGGTGGTTGATTTCCCATCAGGGGTTGGGACAATCATGGGTTCCTATATGATGAAGGAGGCTCATAGAACCTATAGGAACCAGGGTGATGGCCATGATGATGGGGTCACAATATGATCGGAGCCGACATAACAATAATAATGTAAGGGCACAACAATAACAATAAGGACTACAATGACAATAATAATGGTGGTATACACTAGTATTATATCGACCTAACATGGTCGTCACCTTCAAAAAAAGTGTTGTTCTCAATGCTTGAGTAGTTTTGGATGCTTCTGTATAAAATTCTCATCCTCCCATGTGAAATCTTCAGCGGGTAAGTACTTCCACTTGATAAGCTACTCTGAAATTGATCGATTTCGTAGCTGTTGAGTTCTTGTTTCTGTGACTGCTTCAAGTTCCAATATGATTTTTCCTTCCTTGTCAAGTTAATGGGGGAAAACACTAGTATTATAGGGACCTAACATTTTGTGTTCCAATATTATTTTTCCTTCCTTGTCAAGTTAATGGGGGAATACACTAGTATTATGGGGACCTAACATTTTGTGGTACATTTTCCTATTGAATGTGGCCATATACACTTTTATCTTTCTTTTTAGCTGCATCCCCTCTGGGTTTCATTCCAGGCCATGACCCAAAGTGTGGGCAAGGGGAAGGGGAGTGCTAACCCTATGTGGACCCAGTGGAGAAATGTGGACTTAGGTGGGAGAAATGATGAAAGCGGTAATAATGAATGGAAAGAAGGTAATATAAGTGGGTAGGGGAGTGAGACTATGCAACCAAAATCAAGGCTTCCCATTAAATATCATCCCTAGAGCTAAATGGTCAATAAAATAGGTCCCACGTGTTGAAGAAAGTGTAAGTACGTTCGGTTTTCATTCTAGCTTGTAATTATGATTTTATGTAAAGAAGAAACAAATGTATTTATTGTATTCCTTGCATCATGAGTTTCATGAGAAAGAAGTATTTTTCATAGGCCAAAGGCTTCTTCTTGATGTCTTTAGGATTTGTTGTCTTGTCATAAATATAATAGAGAAGTCATGAAGTCATGTTACACATGTCAAAATTGCACTCCAATACATTGTCACTATCCCTCTTGCAGTGGGCTAAAAGAAAGGCAGTATTCTCCTTGAGGAAATGTCAGCATACCTCCAGGATCTCATGTCGGCCTAACTAGCAAGCATAAGTCACTATATATATATATAGATTGACCTCACCTCATAAACGACAAGCAATCTCGGAAATCTCTGATATAACTCAATACAGATCTCAGAGCGAAGAAGACAAGGGTATTATAGTGAGGAAAGAATGCTGCTTCTAGTGCGAAGATATCTCAAATACTCTCGAGCTAAGTCTGTCTCATTACTGTCATTCTAGCGAAGAATCGAATATTGTCTTAGGATAGTGTCATTACAATGGGGGATTACATCAAGCGTTGAACTGTGATAGAAAAGGACCAAAGGCAGAAAGGCTCTCTTGGATCAAAGAACAAAATTAGTGGTAGCCGAGGACCGAGTCTAGAATTGTGAAGAAAAGGAGACCGAGACTCTCTAAGAGACAATGACATAGTAGTACGAAGGAGGAAGACTTGAGTGATACAGTGCGAAGAAGGAAGACTGTAATGTGAAGGCCGAAGAGTGCATAAGATAATGACAAGTGTCTTGGAGGTAAACTTGTGTCAAGTATCTTTGTCAAGGGTCTTGGTATTCATCAATTAAATACCTATGAGAAGAGATTGAAGGGTTTTCCTCTCAAGAGGATGCTTGGAGCTTACATCTTGTGTACTTGCATTTTGTTGACCTTCTTGTTTTGAGAACCGTTTAATGATTGAAGAACACACTAATATAAAGAAGTTAACTCAAGTAAGCAAAAGATATCACAAGCAGTTATCATAGATATAATTGCCCTAGATTCTTCAATATGGTATCAAAGCTATGGTTCAGTCAAGGGCATTCAAGTCTAAGTGACACTCAAAGATGGCATCTAAGCAAATCAAAGGATGAGTTTGAAAATATATATAGTGCTGCATCTTATCTTCTAAAGTTCGATAGAAGGACAATCTTGGCATTTCTCTACATATCACAGTCTCGAAGTTGACAACAGTGTCGAATCTTCAGTTCGGATACTCTAAGATTTTCATATCAAGGAACAATCTTGAACATCACAGTGTTGATGGCAATCACAGCCTCGGTGTCTAAACAGTTCCAGTTCATATTACAAACTCAATCATGATCATAGTGAATTGATAATTCTCTGTGTTATAATAATGTTCCTTGCTCAGTATTTCAATAATGTTTGATGGTGCAACTTGGTGTTAAAAATATGATGCATAGTAATGCACAGGAATCACAACTCGATTGTTATGTAAAAATTAGTTAGATTAGGTTATTATTAAATATTAGTTAAATTAGATGAAAGGGCACGATCATAAGATCATGCCCTTTCCCCAAAGGGTGTTCCTGGCGGTATATAAGCCAGGCTCGCGCAATTGTAATATCATCATCTGTAATTTTTATCTTATTAATAAAATATTTATATATAAATTTCTGCGCATCTTAAGTTCTCTACTCCATCTGGTATCGGAGCGGGTCGATTCTCGCTTGTCCACTCTGCTGACCACCCTTACATCGACTTCCCTCACGCTGTTTACCCTCACCCTCATTACACGCTGAGGTTATTTCCTTAGCTGTGTCCTTGTTTTTCCATGCACTGTCACCTGTTCACACGACCAACGACTCGTAAGCCATCCCATCACTGAAACTGTGCAACTGTCATCTCATAAAACCATTCTCATAAAAAATCACGTATTCCATTGGAGCTTGTTCATCCGCCCTTCAAGACGTCATTATTTTACCTGTTCCCTGTAACCCTTCCGCCACTTCCCTTCTTCGATACATTGAACGACATTCACTACATTCAATACCACCATACAACTAATCGGAATCGGGTCCCATTGTCGTGTAGTGAATTAAATTTGTTGTAAGCAGCGGCTATATAGACGATCAAATTCACTTTTTATGTAGTTAGTGGCCGTGTTTCTACTGCCGTTAGCATTTTTTAATAGTGACATATCCACGATTCACTCCGTTCAATAGTGAGCTTAACATTTCACTCCATCCTGTAATTAAATTTTGTATATCAATTGGTGTTGGTATTTCGATATTCAACGGGTTCCATCAAAAAGACGTGACTGGGCAAGGGGGTCGTGACGGCCAACCATAAATAACGTTAATAACGTTATTTACAAACGGTCCAATATATATTTTTAATATAAATAACGTTATATAACATATATATATAATAAATATAACGTGACATATAACACTACTTTATATATAATATATATAACT